>MU680922.1:32174-81442 GCA_026770625.1 Nicotiana glauca | reverse complement strand
GGGGGGGGGGAGGGTGGATGGTGCAGAAAAATAAAACAACATAAAATTAAAAATACAAAAAAAAAGTAAAATTGGGGCAACTAAATAAATTTCTATATAAATTGAGTTGAGATATCTTTTTGTTTTGGGTGAGTCTTATAGGTTGTATTTGGGCTGCTTGATGGGTCAGAATGGACTATAAAATATAATGGGCCCAAATTGACCCATGAGCTAAAATGTTTGTAATCCAACCCATTAATCTCTGGACGGATTGGGCATATTAGATGGGTTTGAGCTCAAATTGCCACCCCTAACCTAATGTGCGAATACTAATACTAGTGACAAAGAATAAACCATAGGAGTTCGATTCACGTCCAAGGCTCAAATAATTGTAGATTGATGTTACATCATCTTTCTAAATGAATGTTCCTCTTGTTCTCTTGGGTCTAATATTGATAGAATTTCATCGAAATAATGATTCTGCTCTGTACGTGAAATTGTGTCCGCGTTCTAGTATCTTGATTCTTGATTTTGGGAACTAATAAATGCTAACCATTTAACTTATGAATCACTTAAGCTAATATATATGGTGCAGTAAAATAACTTCCAATCAGATAAAGGAATTCGGATGCCTTCTCAATGCTAGTTTCCACTTCACACTGTGAAGCACCTAATTTTTTGCCTATTTGAAAATAACTTATAAAGAATAAACCAAACTAATTTTAATTGATTTTTAGTAGTTTTTCCTTATTTAGTTGCATTTTATGTATTTTTAATATTTTAAAATCATAAAAAAATCACAAAATTGCCATGTTTTAATATCATACTATCTTAGATTCGATTTGCATGTAGAAATTAATTTTATTAAATAAAAATTTTACAAAAATGGTTATTTTTACATATTTAGATTTTAGTCTTTAAAATTAGTATTTTTCTTTATTTTTAAGTTAATTAGTTATTTTAATATTAAAAATAAATAAATAATTTTAATTTTTACAAAATAGACTGACTTAGAATTTTAGTTCATTTAATTAGGATTTTTAATTAAAAAAAAGAAGAAAAGAAAAAGGAAAATTTGAAGAGAATTTGAAAGAGGTGGTTTTAATTCAAATTTGGGCTGTTTTTATACCCAAAATTTTGCCCAAACCACTCAAAGCCCAAAAATCCTAGCCGGTCAGACCTGCCCGACTCGCCTACCCATTGAGACCCCTCACCTTAATTAAAATACCTAGACCTATCGCCTAAGGAGATCCGCCGCTTGGACCTGGAGAGAACCCCACCCCTTGGAACTTCTTCTCCATTTTCAAGCGAAAGACCCAGGGAGCTTGAATACACAATACAAAGAAGAGCCGATCCTCTTCAGCAGACAAAACCGGAAGACCCCTCATATCATCTTCCTTCTTTAGCCAACAGACACTCTTCTTCAACCCAGCAGCACCTTCCCGTCTTCTTCACTTTCTATAATGGCTTTCACCGCTGACTCAGGGCTGCTTAGAACTAGGCGTTGCTGTCTGTTACTGTTTATTGCTGTATCGTTCAACTAGAAGCTGGGCTCAACCTAGGGCTGTGTTTTCTTTTCAGCTTTTGTTTGGCTATTTTGAACCCTATTACTGTTATTAAGGTACTATCCCTCCTTCCTGATCATGTAGTTCTCTTTTGATTCAATGAAAACATGCCTACTATGCCATGTTAGCGTATAATGATGCGATATACATGCTATAATTTTTAAATTCTGGCTATTTGTGATTCAATTGAAATGTAAATGTGATATTAAGTTCTTTTTTTTTTTTTGTAAAATAATTTATACTCCTGTTTTGTTTTATTCCAATTAAAAAATCAAACTCATTTTCAAATTCTGGAAATTAGTCATTATTTTGGGAAATCAGTTGTTGTAGTTGTATTTGGGAGTATGACTTCACTTTGGATGGTAGTCTGCCGATCGGGTTCGAAGTTGAATGAGCTCGAGACCCAATATTGTTATTGAACAATGCAGAGTTCATTTGGACTCACTACCGTTCACATAAAAGCTTCTAAATTGGGTATGTTATTTTGGGCCCATTTGCACCTCTTACTTGATTCACCAGATTCCATAAGACCAAAGAAAAACCTTTTAATAATTAGTTATACTAATGTTGCTATTGACCATTGAATAGTGTAGTATAGTAATAAATTATTCATTGATCTTCTGCATACATATATATGTCTAGCAAAGTAGATGTACTGATAAGCCTGGTTTGAAAAGACTTCAAATCTCCTTTTGTCCCTATGCTTAATAGAACCGTGCAAAATATCATTTGTCGTAGTGATCAATTACCACCTTTCAGGTCTTTATGGGCAGGCGATCAAGTTGAGTCAATAGTCAATACTTGGAAATTGTCAAATGTGCTACTTGCCAAATCTTCTGTTTATACCAACTATGTTAAAAATGAACATGAAACTAGAAGTTGTTTATCTTGTTTAGAATGTCTATTTTTGTTGAAAAGCATGAACTGACAAAGAGTAGTCTAAATGAATAATTCATGGACATTGTAGCTTGTTTCAGACGCGACTTAATCTATCATCGTGATTATGTATACGTTTGCGTAACATAATTATGATTTTCTTCTAAAATAAATCGAGGTGTGCCATACACAAACAAAAATTCATAAGCTATGGCCCTCACATTGGTATTAACTTAGATATTAAATAATTATAATGCTAGTAGCTTGCTTTAGGCTTGACTTAGACTATTATTGTAATTATGTATACGTTTGCGTAACATAATTGCGAATTTTATTCTAAAAAGAGACTCGAGTGATGCGTTCGTGCAACTTCAACCAAACTTTTCTTACTAAAAATAAATAAAGCATTATTAATTGTGGACACGTTAGCGTGACATGATTTTTGACGCGCCAAAGGAAATTAGTATACGTACGCATAACTCGTTTCTTTAATTACGCATAATTCAAGTGATTAAAAGTGGTTAATAGATAAATGCACATAGGTCCTAAAAATAAGTAATTAGATATTTTTAAGCCTAGTAATAATCATTAAGCGATCGTGCTAGAACATGGAACCTGAGAATGCCTAACACCTTCTCCCGAGTTAACAAAATTCCTTATCTAGAATTTCTGGTTCGCAGACTCTTTAGAAAAAATAAAATTTCTTCGATTTGGGATTTAAAATAAATCGGTGACTTGGGATACCATAATCTATTCCAAGTGGCAACTCTGATAAATTAAATAATTCTATTTCAAATAATATCACTTTAATTGGAAAAACTCCCATATACCCCTCGGGTGGTAAAAAGGAGGTGTGATAACTCTGGCGACTCCGCTGGGATAAGAATCCAGAACTTTCGGTTCAGGGTTCAAGAATTCGAGCTTGTTAAATGCAATTTTTATTTGGCTTTATTATTGATATTACTGTATTTTTGCATACCTAATATGCTAATGTTGATTTTACCACTTTGATGTTGTTTGAATTGTATATTAAACTGTTACGAAACCCTCTTCTCCCCGAGTCTTCTAAAAAATTGTGCTCACGTTCACGTGACCCACTTTTTTGTTAGAGTTATACCAAATAGAACGGGGTTGGGCAAGCAACAAGGCCGGACAGACTTTCTTGCTCCCGGTACGTTGCCCCCCTCGACTCGAGTTTGTTCGCTCGGGTAAGACATGTTTAGAACACAACCCCAGGTTTAAACTTAGAATAACGTAACCTCATGCCAGATTTTTAGTAGGAACATTTGTTTGCATCACGTGCATTTTTGGGGACTCAACACAGGGGTGTGTACCCAAAATAACAGACCATCCTGATGCATCCTACGTGCTATGTAGATATTTACTTGTTTTGGCTTGCATGTTGACCGGCTAGGAAAAGAAAATCAAGAGAAAAACCAAGAGTCATATAAGAAGGAAACAAAGCCTGGTTCTGAAAACTCCGGTATTAAAAAATATCCCGAAACTCTTCCAAAATTCTGAAGAAAAAAAAAAAAAGAAAAAAAGAAAGGTCATTTCAAAATGAGCTAAAATTTTCAAGTGCCACGTCTCCCTTGTTCCGTCAAAACCGATTGAGCTCCGCAGATCTGATCCTCACTGGATGTGAGATACGTAGGCAAACCTCATCAGTTCCTGCCCAAATTTTCAAAAAATTCAATAATACTTTCCTTTAGTTCCTTCTATAGAAATCTCTCCTTAGAAAATTCAAAAAAGAAAGTAGTTTTTAGAACTCAAAATTAAAAAGTTGTTTCTTTCTTTTTGAAGTCTTTCATACAGAAAAAAGAAATAAAAAGAAAAAAAAAACAAAATCCAAAATACGAGTTGCCTTTATTTTGAAGTATTTTTCTCAAAAATAAAAAAATAAAATAAAATAAAGAATTCAAAAAAATTATACATATATTCTTTTCCTATTTTAAAGTCTTTCTTTCGTAAATGTTAAAAAATATGAAAAAAAATTTAAAGTCCAAAAATACTTTTTCTTTTCTTTAAAAGTACTTTTGTAAATAAAAAAACAATTCAGAAATCCAATTTTTTTTTAAAAAGTCCCTCTTTCAAAAATTAAGAGGCAACATCAAAAATTCAAAAAAAATAAAATTCTTTCTTCTTTAGAATAAGAGAAAACAAATGAAAATTCAAACAAAAATATTTTTTTTTACTTTTGAAATTCTCAAAGTTCAAATCAACATAAAAGGAATTTTTAGAAGTCTTTTTCTTAAAAAGAAAAAAAAATCAATTAAAATCAAAATTCAAAAAAATATTTTCTTTCTTCCTTTAAAACATTTCTTTCGAAAATTTTAATGACAAAAAAAAAGAAAAAAAATGCAAAAAAGAATATATTTTTTCTTTTTCATATTTTTCTTTTTCTTAAAGCTTTCATTGTTTGAGTTTTATAAAAAATTAAACAAAAAAAAAGAGTTAGTTTATTTACTCTATTCCCAATCTTCCTGAACAACGCAAGATCTGATTCATGCGGGGTCATGATACGTAGGCAATCCCTATCGAATTTGATCATAGCCATAAAATAAACTGAGTGAAAAAGTAAGCTAAAAAAAGAGAATAACAAGAGTGAATAAAAAAGAGAAAAAGAGAGTGCGAAAAATAGAAGAGCGGCGAAAACGTGATGAAAAAATCAAGAGTGATTAAAGAGAGGCAGAAATGAAGAAAAGAGGTACAGAGTAAAAAATGGTTAGTTAAGGCCGGGATGAAACATGCAACTGTTCAAACACACGGTAGAAGCGTTTAATTGTTAGATGTGTTGCATCTCGAGGTGCAATTTCCTATATGTTAAATATTTCAAAACTAACAAGGTTGTTGGATATGCAAACTAGCTAGGTTTTGGTGGTTGGTTTCGTTGGTAGTCTAGCCTCCCCTCCTTCACAAGGTCCAAAGGCACATATGGCCCCCGCAAGCAATCTACCAATTATCGGTCCTGAGGATAGCCCAGCATCAGCTACTCTACAGCTAGAATCAGCAGCTGTTGTAGAAAATAAGATATTGCGTCTCCGCATATTGAAAATGTGGGACGCCTGGTCTAATGATATGGAACCGCCAAGTGCAGTCCCTGGGTTCGTTGATTCCCGGGTCAGGTAAGGTTACCAACGCCCATGTGCCCAACCCGCTCATCCCATGCGGGCACCCTACAATGCCCTCCAATTATCTTGGCATGCCTTTTGTGGTTCGGCCCCAGGCACCGGCTTCAAGGGCACCGCCTCCAATGTTCATCTTTCAAGGTCCACAACTTCAACCAGAAATAACATATGTGACTCCTTACTCGTTCACTTAATCTCTGCAATATGATCTCTCGATGGAGCAAGAAAAAGTTGTTAAAAATCCCGAGCAAGAGGAAATGGCTCGGAAGATGAAGAGCCTAGAACAAAGCCTGAAAAACATGCAAGGTCTGAGTGGTGAGAAGAGTGTCTCATACTCTGACCTCTGTATGTTTCCACATGTCCACTTGCCAGCTGGCTTCAAGATGCAGAAATTTGAAAAGTACAATGGGCACGGAGACCCGGTTGCTTATCTGAAACGATACTGTAACTAGTTGAGGGGTGCTGGTGGAAAAGAGGAGCTGATAATAGCCTATTTTGTTGAAAGCCTCATCGGAATCACTTCTGAGCGGTATACGGATCAAGAAATTACCTATTGGCACGTGTGAGATGATATGGCCCGGGATTTTGTTAGACAGTTCCAGTACAATGTGGACATCGCTCCAGACATAAATTCTTTTTCCAACTTCAAAAAGAATTTTTCGGAAAGTTTTCGCGAATATGCTGTCAAATGGCATGAGCAAGCTTGTAGGATAAAGCCTCCCATGGACGAAATTGAAATGGTCACGGTCTTTCTACAAGCCCAAGAGGCTGACTACTTCCAGGACATGATATCTGCTGTGGGTAACCTGTTCGCTGAGGCTATCAAAATTGGGTTGAAAACGGTTTAAAAACAGGTCGAATCTTGAGTCATGCTGCTTTTAAGGCCACATCACAGTCTCCACATCACAGTCTGCTCAGAATGGTTCGGAGAGTTTGATGAACAGAAATAGGAGTGAAGAGGGAGCCATGATGGTTCAAGCTCGAGCGGGGCCCACAAATCATTCAGCCAATCATATGTACCTTCTATCATCCCGCCGCACTATTATCCCCTTCAAGATGCTGCTTATGCTGTGGCACCGCCTCCCTATGTGGTGATAAACGCGCAACCTTATCCGCGGCCACAAAATTATCCACAAAATCGAGCTCCACCTCCCAGAAATGCCCATCCTTACCAAACTCCGCTCTAGAGAGCCTTTCAGAAAGAATCAGTTCACCCCTATTGGTGAATCGTATTCAAGCTTGTTCCAAAAAACTAATTAGGCTAAATCTATTGCAGCCAGTGGCCCCGAACCGGCCGAACCCCGAGTCCCTATCGCACCGAGCTGATGCTAGATGTGAATACCACTCTGGAGCAGTGGGACACAATATAGAGGACTGTTGGACCCTCAAAAGCGCAGTTGAAGATATTATTGAAGCTGAAAGAATTCTTTTCCGGGATGAAGAAGCTCCTGATGTGATGAACAAACTGCTGCATGCCCACAAGATTGGACCAATAGTCGGGATGATTTGTGAAGAGGAGGAATTTTATCCGGCACTGAAGGTCATTGCATCCATTGCCGAGACAGAAGAAAAGCCAAAAATTGTTCCCAAGCATGAAAGTTCCCCATCAAACGGGAGTCTTAGTAGTCAGTCTTGCTATCCTTTATGCGTTCGGATTATCTCAGGGTGTGATTCGGATATTTTACGCTATTGTCTTACTTTTTGATGTGAACCATTCTATCTTCAAAAAATCAAAAAAAAAAAAAAAAAATCAAAGAAAAAAAATCAAAAAATCTAATGAAATTAATATTTCATTGTCCAGGAATGTCCCTTCTCTTAATCTTGTCATTTTTCTTGTTCTCTTTTTAGTTCTATTAAATGCATATTTCAATAACATGACATGTTCGCGGACTTCATTCCCAGATCCCGAAATGCTATCAGACCTCGAAATAATGAATCAAGAATTAGATCGCAATGAAGATAAGTTTAAGGAAATAAAATAAAGATTCGGAACATCTGAAGGAAAATTGGTTCCAGATTGGAAAGGTACATACATTGCAACAAGAGTACTGCCAAAAGAGTGCGTTGTATTTAGGACACATCGAAGGAAATATCCCTGAAACAACTGTCAATGCAAATGCAGTCAAAAGGTTACTATGTTGGATCCTCTATATAGCATTAATGTTCTCCGGTTGGGACGAAGAAGGCTTTCATTCTCGCTACCCAAACACTATCCACTCTTTGCAAACTCTTTGAACATGTTACTCTTCCTTGATTACCCTCTTTGGAACCTGAAAGTGTTGTTGAAAATAAAATAAAAATTTGAAAAAAAAATAATTGAAATGAAAAATGATGAAAAGGAGAAGTAAAAGAAAGATAAAAAAAGGAGAGAGAAAAAAAAAAGAAAAAAGAGAAAAGAAAGAAAAAGGGGAAGAAAAGACAAAGAAATTGAAATGAAAAAATGATGAAAAAAAATAGAGAGAGGAAAAAGGAAAGGAAAAAGAAAGAGAAAAGAAAAAAAAAATAGAAGAAAAAAAAACTAAAAACAAAGTTCTCTGAACTACGTTCGACTTGATTTCGAAAGGATGCGTAGGCAGCCTCTCTCTGAGGTTCAGTCACACCAAAACAAAAAATCAAATTTCACCCCCCTCTCCCCCCACAAAGTGAAGCTGTGGCAGATGTTATAATGGTTCGGCGATGGTTTCGCCCGAAAGGTTCCAAAGTTATAACTCAATCCAAATCCTTTTTACCCCAAAACCTGTTCAAGTCCTTCTGATCAATCGACAAAGAGGTTTGGAATAAAAGGATACAATTACTTGGATCTGATACAACAAAATGAGAGAAATAAAATAAGAGAGTCTTATTAGTGAAAACTCACACGAGCACCGTAAGGCGATGGTAAGCAGGAAATTGAAAATGAGAGTCTTTTTAGTGAAAACTTGCAAAAAGCACTATAAGGCGATGGTGAGAAGAGAAATGAGAGAGGTCAGCTCGTGAAAACCCGAAAAAGGGCGCTCCTGATCGAAAAGAGGATCCTCACAACCATCGGCATCGACAGAGTCCTGGCAAGGTTCCTCGACTTCAAGGCAAAGTTGTGATGAATTCCTGAGAGTTGGACGGTTAACACAGATCAGACATCCAGTCCAAAAAGCATGTCATGTTCATTGAAGTCTGCATGTGCTCCGGATAAGTCCTTCTTTCCTTTCTCCGAAAGGGACATATCTTGTTTAAACTCATTCTCCATTCCATTGCTTGTTTTTCTTTGAATCCCTTTCGGTGTAACTCCGTTTCTGAAACTAAGACAAAGAAAGGATGGCAAGATTGATTTACAGGGTTCTCATTTGATATAAGCCAATATGCAAAAGGGCACCCAACATTGCCAGGGGCATCAAGTCGACCTCGACTAGCCATGGCGGCCGATGCTTCGAAATCAAAACTCTTGGAAGGAGAAAATCAAATTGAAGTGCTTATAAAGGAAAATGAAGTTGAAAAAATTGAGTCCCACGTGGCTAACTATCTCGGCAAAGAGTTGAAAAGCCAAGGTACCCCAAATGCTCTGAAATTGAAGTTGGAAGAAAGAAGCTAGAAAAGAAAGGTCTACGAAGGCAAAACAAAATTGGAAAAGGTTAAGTCCCATGCCACTAGCCGTTGCGACAAAGTTTGAGGAGAAATTGTTTTCCCCAATGCTCCAAAGTTAAAAAAAAAAGGAAAAGAAAAAGCAAAAAGTCAGAAGGGAAAGGCCCCCAGAGGCGAAATAAAGTTGAAAGCTTAAGTCCTACGTGACTAACAGTCATGGCAAAGTCTGGAAAAACTAGAGGTTCTCCAGGGCCTGAAATTAAATCGGTCCTTAGGGAACAAGCAGTTGCAGTTGAGATCTTCATCAAAGAAGCCGGGCCGAGATCACATGATTGAAACAATCAAGGCCACAAAACCAACCACTATTTCAAACTAACAATTGTTCTTTGTTTGAAAACATGAAACATGTGCAATCCAAAGCAACCTTGCAAGAAGCAGGTGCAACCAAAAGAAACTGCGCAAGAGCTAGAAATAGCTTTGTAGCAATAGTCAATCCAAAAGGGAAGTCTCTTCCAAATTCTTTCCTGTATTTTTACTCATTTCTTAAATAAAAAAAATGAAATAAAAAAAATAGAAGAAAAATGACGAAAATGAAAAAAACAAGAAGAAGAAGAAGAAGAAAAATTCAAAAATCATAGTAGCTTAGGGTCCCCAATCTCTATCTACATTTTTCCAACATAGGGCCCCATCCCCCAGTCGCTTTCAGCATAACCTAGTAGTCTTTTCTATTATAGGGTTCCACTCCCTAGTTGATTCCCGGCATAACCCGAGGACCTTTTCCGGCATAACCCGATGACTTACCCAGCATAACCCGTGGACCTCCCCGGCATAATTCGAGGACCTTTTTTCTTTTCCAGCATAACTCGATAACTTTTCCGGCATAACCCGTGGACCTGCCTGGCATAACCCGAGGACCTTTTTTCTTTTTCGGCATAGCCTGATGACTTTTCCGGCATAACCCGTGGACCTTCCCGGCATAACCCGATGACCTTTTTTTTTCTTTTCCGGCATAACCCGATGACTTTCCTGGTATAACCCGTGGACCTCCCCGACATAACCCGATGACCTTTTTATTTTTTCGGCATAACCCGATGACTTTCTCGGCATAACCCGTGGACCTCCCGGCATAACCCGAGAACTTTTTTTTTTTCCGGCATAACTCGATGACTTTTTTGGCATGACCCATGGACCTTTTGTCGTGCCCCCCTTTTTCTCGCGAAATCGGGTTTTATGACACTTGGGAGGACAACTCATTCATTTTGGGAATTGGGTTTAATTTGAAGGGTCGCCACTTAATGATTAGGGTGCATTAGGACACTGAGGATTTTTTGATTTGAGTAACCAGAGATAGGGTAAGAGTTTTAAATTATTCTAAGGGGAAGGTGTTAGACACCCCTCAGAATCCACTAATGTGGTTCCCGGCCAGACTATTATTGTGAATTTAAATGCAAATAACAAGTAGACAAATAAAACTTCAAATGAGAGGGGATTTTCACATTATAGTTCACAAATAAACAAAGTTAGAAAGAACTAAAAAGAAAGCTGGTTTTTCCTTTATAAGAAAGAGTTCGAAATTCTTTTGAAAGAGATAAGAAATAAGGAAAAGGGGGTCCTAAATTTATTAACAATATAGATCACCCCACACAATTCCCGGTAATCACTCCTCAATGAGGGGCTACGTGTTGCATTATCGTGTGGTCATCATATCCATATCTACCCTTCCACCCCATTAAGGTATCAAAGCGCGGAATGGTCTCGTTTACTTATTGCATGCTATTACCCGTCCCAATACTATCAGTCCCGGAGGCATTTAGGACTACTAATCCTAAAGGGAAGAGATATTAGGCTTATTTGTAGTTTTTAAAGGTAAAAACTCTAGGGCGACATATACAACACGTATTGCAAGTTGGGGAAACCATATAACAAGCAAATGCTCAGATATACCCCCTTTAACAAAGAAGCTCGTAATTAGCATGACTTACACATACTAGTTAAGATCTGATTAAGTACTAAATATGAGAGAACTTAGTGGTTGAGGCAGACTGATTTATTATATAATTCAGATAAGAAGCCCGACTCAGGCTTGCCTACTGGTTGTAGTTATTAACAGAAACTGATTTAATTTATAACTTTACCCTAAGACTTGCCTAAGTGTTGGACAAGAATTCTCTAGGCATGGTATTTATTGAATTCAGAAAGCAGTGAAATAACAAGGTTTAAAGTAAAGTGGACACGTACTGGTTTAAAAGGGGTAGTCAGAAGAAAGACCAGTTTTTAATGAAGATTATGAGTTCTACAGCTAATTGTTGTTACTGATTTTTTAGCTCCACATGTGAATGAAGCGGCTCAGATTCGATTAAGAGTTCCTATAGGCATGCCTTCTACGCGTAATTGATTCTGAACGTGGTATAAAATGCAGGAAACTTGTTTCAAAACTTATGAACATGATATCTAGGTGCTGAATTTTGTTTAAGGCCTATGGACATGGTATCTAAGTGCAGAAGTTATTTGAAAACCTATGAACATGATATCTATATGCAGAAATTATTTGAAAACCTATGAACATGATATCTAAACATGCATATTATAAATATACCTATAGGCATGGTATATATCCTTTTCGTATACATAGTTACCCGCCCTTTTCACTAGCCATCCCCAAGAGATTATTATAAATTATTACAGCCCAGATTAAAATAAAGAAAATACATCAAAAAATATAAATAAAAGTACAACCAAGGAGAGCCTGATTCAGACTTCATGTCTGAAATATGAGGTAAACCAACTCCATGAGATCATGGTCCAAAGCCTTTCTCCCATTTGAGTGTGTCAAAGTTCCCTAAGAGCCTCACAGGAACTCCGGGCAATGCTCACACCCAAATGTATTATCAGATTGGAACAAGTTCAGTGTAGAAAGGCCAACCCTCAAGTGTCCAAGTTAAGAGGGAACTCAAAAGGTTCCAAGGCAAGGCTCACAAGAGAGGGGCAGAACTTAAAGACTAAGAAAGTATGCAAGTGTAGAATAGAGTGCTAAAAGGGAAAAGGAAGAGGGAATCAATTACAAATAAGTACACACAAGGGGATTCAGGGGAATAAGGGATTGTAAAGAGCCTGTCGCTTGGGCAAAGGCAAGCTTTAGGCATGTCCAGTAATGGGGAGTGCTAGCACACCTATAAGCCTGCCAGAACACATACTATTAGAGGCTAGGATTCCCAGGGGATCAAGTTCAATTCATGGCAATAACGTGCATATTGCCATGCCTCAAACCATAGCTTAAACACATAGGGGGTAGGGGCTTGGGATTCATAATAAAACAAGCACAAAGAAATCAATAAGCTAGAATGAATGTTGAACTATACATAAGCAGTAAACAGGGATACAAAAGCAGTAAATAAACACATTATTATGGTGCTGAAAATTAAATCACGACATACCAGTTTCGAAGAAACGAATAGAGAAAGCAAGCAGCAGGTCTTGTAATAGGCCACAATATAAGCAAACAAAAGAGAATACTTTTTGAGTGTAAGTATAGGTTCTTGAAAGACTACCAGTGATTGTGTGTGTATGTCAATAAAAGGGTCATGTATTTATAGTGTGAAGAACAGGCAGAAATAAGGTAAGAAAATAACTAAGGAACTTAAATATCAATTAAAAAATCAATCAATACAATACTTCCTTTAATTAAGGAATTTAGACTCAAATGGTAAAACTATTTAAGGAAAGAAATCAAATAAACATCTTGTACAAAGTAGGCAATTATGGGTAAATACATAGGGGTTTTAATTAAGGGAAGAATTTTAAAATGCACGGTTAAAACAAATAAGGTAAGGATCCATCAGTATATCGTAAATCAAGGGGTCAGAGGTTTGAAATTACTTGCTCATGAATAGGCTAAGGAAAGTTTTTGACTCAAATCGAGTAACAGGGGAAATCAACAAACAAGGAAAGAAATCAATCAAACTTATACAAGGAAGTCTGAAATTAATCAAAATTGAAAGCCATTTTTAGAGGGTAGTTCAGCACGTATAAAGAGTACACAAACATGCTAGGCTGAATTTAGGGTAAAGAAAAATGTCATGCCATTGCAAAATCAGTAGATAGTCACATAGTTCAATAATGTAGGAGAGATAATATCAAATAGCATAAAAGGGTCCAGTATAAGGACCTTAGAAGAGTTTAGTAGAGAATTAGAATTGCTTAAAGAAATAGAGAGTTCAAAACTCAATTCAGAAACTCGAAATAGGTCTAAAAAAGTTAGGGTTCTTGAAATAAAACTAGTTCAAGCAAATCACATAGACAATGATCTCAAAAATTCGGAAGAACCCCCAAATTCTAGGATTTCTACCATCAATCGAGAGCAGAGATGAGAGGACAAGCAATCAAGAAAAAAAAGGTACTAATAGAAACTAGTTCAAAGGTTTCAGAAAGGAACTGAGATCTTTAGCATGTTCTTTCAGTAGCAGAAAACTCATGAGAAGCATAGTAAAAGAACAACATGCGAGACACAGAAAAATAACTCAAAGAAACATAGTAGAAGAAGCTAATAAGAAACATAGTAGAAGAAAACTAATCAGAACACAACAGGAGAAACATACAAAGAACATGGTAGGAGAAACTTATTAAGAATACAGTAGAATAAACATATAAAGAACTCAAAAAGAAACATATAAAGAACACAATAGAGAAATATATAAAGAATACAGTAGAAGAAACATCTGAATAACTCAAAAAAGAAAAACCCTAAATCGAAAAAAATATAAAGGTTTTGAAAGCATAGCTTTTGAAAGAAATACCAAGAGATCGTTTAAAAGTTCAAGGAAAACACGGATCTAGAACAGATCTAAAAAAAATAGAAGAACCTCAAAAGCTAGGGTTTCAGAGGAAATCAAATGGCGAGAAAGGCTTGGATAATTGTTGATCTAAGCAGGAGGGGTCGAAGCCAGGCTCGAAACAGACATGGCTTGCCGGAGCAAGGCCGGAGATGGCCATAAAACTTGAACCAACAAGGTCTGGATGAAGCTCTTCGTGTTCAGACCATGAAACCTCAGCAAACAGGTATGTAGGAACCCTAGAGGGCCGGTAGGTGGTGAGACCACCATAGATTCAGGCCAGGAGGTAGCCGGAGAAGTTGAGTGAGATTCATCGGAGAGGAGGGAAGGTGGAAGGTTCTAGAGAGAACCAGAGATAGAGAGATAGAGACGAATGAGGAGAATGAGAGGGATCTTGGTGGTAGTTTGGTTTAATTTGGTAAGGGTGGATCTAGACCGTTGATCAAAATTGATTAATGGTCAATATTTAATCCGGGTTGGGTCAGGTAGATTTAGGATTGGGCTTGGGTCTTGGGTTGGTCTAATTTGGGTAGGGGTATTAGCTTAATTAGGCTAAGTTAGAAAGACAAAATCTGGCTATAAGTTAAATAGCCCCTTTTTTTCATTTAATTTATAAAAATAGTAAATAAATTTCTGAAAACTAATTAAAAGTACAAAAATGATTTATAGTATATAATTATCAATTTAAAAATATAAAATCCCATTTTATAAACATGAGACAAATTCAAACCTAAAAATGGCTAATATTACAATTATGCAATTTTATCCTTAAAATACTAAAATAAATTTGTAAAAATACGTAAAAAAATATCTTAGTTATATATTAGTATAAATATGAGAATCCAACAAATGAATCACCAAAAATAATAATTTTGGTGAAAATTATTGTATTTTTCTTGATAAAATAGGGTAATAAATTGGTTTAAAAATCTTTGAAAAATTAAGGAAAAATAATAAAACCTTGGGATGTACTTATATATGCCTACATATCCTATTTTGAGGGTATTTTGCTTATTTAAAAATAAAGTGAAAAATTGGGTATCAACACCTTCACGGAATAACCCGTGGACCTCTCCGGTATAACCCGAGGACATTTTATTTTATTTTTTGGAATAACCCGAAGTCTTTTCCGGCATAACCCGTGGACCTCCCCGGCATTACCCGAGGACCTTTTTTCTTTTCCGGCATAGCCCGTGGACTTTCCGGCATAACCCTTGGACCTCCCCAGCATAACCCGAGGGCTTTTTTCTTTTCTGGCATAACTCGATGACCTTCCCCGGCATAACCCGAGGACCTTTCCGGCATAATCCGGTCATTTTTCCAGCATATCCTGGTTATCTTTCCAACTTAGGACCTCCGATCCCTATTTGATTTCATTTTATATATAGGGTATCCCATCCCTAATCTCTTTTTCTTAGGGATACACAATCCCGATTTTAATTGCTTTCAATAAAGAAATGTGACACCTCCTTTTTCTCGAGCGATAGGGAAGAAAAGAGTTTTTTCCAATTTAAGTGGCATTATTTGAAAAGGTATTAATTTATTTTAACTTAAAGAGTCGCTACTTGGAACTGAGTTTTGGTGTCCTAAGTCACCATTTATTTTAAAATCCCAATTCAAGGAAATTGACTCTGATTAAGTCTGCGAAACACAGAAGACCGGGTAAGGAATTCTGTTAACCCGGAAGAAGGTGTGAGGCACTCCCGAGTTTCGTGGTTCTAGCACGGCCGCTTTTTGATTAATTCTGAATATTTTATGTTTTAGAGAAATTTATGCACTTTTGCCTCAAACCGCTTTTAATTGCTTGATTATTTGAAATTATAGAACTATCTTGAAAAGAATCACGCGTACGTGTCTTCGTTTTCTTATTGTGTCAAGAATCAGGTGACACGTACGTGTACACAATTAATAACACTTTATTATTTTTAAGATTGTTTTGTCAAAGTTGCGCAAACGCATACTTGCCTTTAATTTGGGAAATCACAACTATGTCACACGAACGTGTACTAATCACGATAATTTATTTATAATCGCGCCTAAAGCAAACTATGAATATTTTTATTTTTCTTACTTTGATATTATTGTGATGCTATACTTTAGCGATATAAGGTTATAAAAAAAATGAAATCTTTTTGCTAAATTGTTTACCAGGTCGATTATACCACTAAGTTATAAAACAAAATAAAATTGTGACTTACTTGTCCTAGCGAATTTGGCAATTAGACGAGAATGGAGACAATATAACAAAAGCAATAAAATATTCTTATTCCCAACTCCCATCTCAGTCATATCCAAACAATGTTTTATATTTATTTATCAATAAATCTAATAGGTCTCTTAATGACGAGCAAGGTTCCATTTTTCTTTTAACAAATCATAATACCTACTGTTTTTGTTTTAGACTAATCTAGTTAAATACTCCAACTAGTATCACGTTAATACTTAATGAAATATTAAAAAAAACCCAAATAAAAATACTACGTGACATAGAGAATAAACTAACTACTGACATAAAATATTAAATAAAACTAATACCCAATATTTAGTTCTAATACCCAATATTTAGTTTAATGCACTTAACTAATCAAAAGATTTTTGTAATGACTCGACCGATCGTTTTGAGCCCTGGCGCGTCGTTCAGCAGTCTAAGGCCATGAGCAGCTTCATTTCAGGTGTTATGACTTGTACGCCTGGTCGGAATTGAATTTCGGGAAATTCAGAGTTGATTCAGAAAGAGAATTCTTATTTAAGAAACTTTAAGTTGTAAGAATTAGCTAAGATCGGGTTTTTGAGTATACGACCTTGGAATCGGGATCTGAAAGTTCCAGCAGGTCCGTATGATGATTTCGGGCTTGGGTGTATGCCCGATTTGGGTTTTGGATAACACGAGAGCATTTTGGAACCTATTGTGGAAGTTAGCATTTTAGAAGAAATTTTATAAGTTTTGCTTGAAGTGCATTTCAGTGTTATCGATGTCCGTTTGGGATTCCGAGTCTTGGAGTAGCTCCGTATGGTGATTTTGGAGTTGGGAGCGCGATTAGAAGTGAATTCGGAGGTCCGTAGGTCATTTTGAAACCATTTGGCTAAAGCTAGAAATTTGAAGGTTTTTGAGAAGTTTGACCGGAAGTGAACTTTTTGATATCGGGGTCGGAATCATATTCTAGAAGTTGGAGTAGGTCCGTAATGTCGAATATGACTTGTGTGTAAAATTTGAAGTCAATCGGACGTGATTTGATAGGTTTAAACATCGAAAGTAGAAGTTTGAAATTCTAAAGTTCATTAAGGTTGGATTGGAGGTCGATTCATGATTTTAGCATTGTTTGATGTGATTTGAGGCCTCGAGCAAGTCCGTAATGTGTTTTGGGACTGATTGGCGTCCCGGAGGCCTCGGGTGGATTCCGGGTGGTTAACAGATCGAAATTGGAATTTTGGGAAAGGCTTGAAGAGCTGCTGCTTCTGTCATAACCGCATCTGCGGATTTTGGACCGCAAATGCGGGACCGCAGATGCAGTTTTTGGACCGCAAATGCGGGACCGCAGATGCGGCACTTCAATCGCAGATGCGGCCAAGGAGGCCAAGCTAGGAACCGCAGATGCAGCTCCTAAGCCGCAGATGCGGCTCCGCATATGAGGCTCTCAGACCTCAGATGCGGTCCAGCCTCCCGTCCCCTTTTCCGCAGATGCGGTTAAATACTTGCAGATGCGGGACCGCAGATGAGGTCCCCGGACCGTAGATGCGGAAATTGCTGGAGGCAGAAGGGTGTTTTAAAATCGGGGTTTGAGTTCATCTTACCCATTTTTCTCTTGGTATGGACAATTTTGGAGAGCTTCAAGTAGGGTGTTTCATCATCATCGACAAGGTAAGCCAACCCTACCTATCTTGAGTTAAATATATTGATTTTCTATGGGTTTTAGCATGCAAATTGGTAGAAAACTTGGGGTTTGAGGAAAAACCTAGAAAACTAGTATTCTTGGATTTTGACCACGATTTTGGGTATGGAATTTGGAGAAAATCATATATTTGAGTTCGTGAGGCTATGGGTAAACTTTATCTTTGAATTGTTTTGGATTCCGGGCAGGTGGGCCCGAGGGAGTTTTTGTTAACTTTTCGATCGGGGTTAGAAATTGTTATAAATTGGATTATAATGAGTACCTTAGCATATATTAATGAATTTGCATAATTGTTGGCTAGTTTTGGAGCATTTTGCATTGATTCGAGTCTTCGGAAGAGTGTGGCATGCCGGTTATGGATCTTCGGAGCGAGGTGAGTCTCCTTTCTAAACTTGTAAGAGGGAATTGTCCCCATAGGTGAGTTAATTGGTTATGTGCTCCTATTTATATGGGCTACGTACGCACGAGGTGATGAGAGTCCGTGCGTAGCTACTATTATGCTATTGTCCGGATAGTCTAGGACCCAAAAGCATGCTATACTTGGATTAATCGTAAACTCATTGACAACTTGAATTGCTTAAATCACATTGAATTAGTAAATAAATTTCTAAAAGTATTAAACTTCATTTTTCTTAAATGGTTAAAAGAGGATAGACTTTCTTTGGATAGTTGCTACGTGTGGACTCTTGATTGACTGTTTGTGTGTGTTTAATTTTGGAATGGGCCGAACGCTTGGGCAAATTAAATAGATTCATCTATGGTTCACGCCATTCGGTCCTCGGCAGTGCATTATTTACATTTCTATTGGAGCGGGCCGTCGACCTCGACATGATCTGCGCATGCTTGTATTGCTTGCCTTGAAACTTATTGAAGTTGTTGCTGCCTCTTTCTGGCTTAAGAATATATGTATAAATGATGAAAAGGAATGATTTCCTATAAAAGAAAGAATTATTTAGTTGCTTCAACCCATTAAATTATAATTATATTTATAAAAAATTACGATTTAATATATTATGGATATACCATCATTGGACCATTATTAAGTGTCGAAGTCGATCATCTCGTCTCTACTTCTTCGAGATTAGACGGGATACTCATTGGATACACATTGTTTTCGTACTCATATTACACTTTTGTGTATTTTTGTTGCACAGACATATGCATCTCTAGTGGGCTACTGGGTGTAGCAGCACAGATGATACAGAGACTTAGGTGAGCTGCACTTCTCGAGGTGATTCGCAGCCAGCAGAGTCTCTTTCAGGTTTCTGTATTTATTTCTGTCCAATATTGTATTCCGGACGATTGTTGTATTACATTATTTCTTAAAAATTGCTCATGCACTTGGGACACCGGGTTCTGGAAATTTTTTTTGATTATTAACTGTTAAGTTTTGTTAAAGATTTTGCGGTAGTTTCTGTAAATTTTATTATTCGTTATTTGATGTATAAAGAAAAATGATTTTAGACAATACAAAAATTGGAATTTAATTAAGTATTTTAAGTTGGCTTGCCTGACAGCGGTGTCCGGCGCCACCATGACCCTCAGTAGATTTTGGGTCGTGACAATATGGTATCAGAGCACTTGGTTCCTAGGGTCTCACGAGTCATGAGCAAGTCTAGTAGAGTCTCGTGGATCACTACGGAGATGTCTGTACTTATCCTAGGGAGGTTGCAGGGCTGTTAGGAGTACTTCCCACCTTGATTCCTTATCGTGCGATTTGATCCTTGGAGGCGTATGCCTTTAATTCATTCCTACTCAATCTTACGCGACGCGAACCGCTTGTTATCAATCGAGAATTGAAGAACTGTAATGGTACTACATATGTGATACGGGATATTTCTCCCAGTATCGCTGATCGGATTATTATCGTCTCTTTGTAGAAGGATATTATATTTGTCATGCCCCAAACTGAGGGACATCACCGGTGCCCGACCGGGTAGCCCGAATCAAGCGAACCTGGGTGCCTTTCCTATCCCACGTGTTACCCCGTAATTTCATTGCTCATTAATCAAAGGAATTAGCCATTTATAATTAAAACACCCTCTTTACAAAACATACATAACATACATGATTACTTAGCATGATTTACAACTTACATCGCCCAACGTATAAAATAATTATTTACATAAGTTTATAACCCACATTTTCTACCTACGGAGCCTCTAAGGATACAAAAAGATGATACAATACTTGCCGGTAACAAGACTCCGGCTATACCTTACAACAAAACCAAAACTAGACTCTGAAATAAAAAGTGGCATGAGCCACGCAGGGCCCCGAGAGGAAAGTGGCTCACCAATACAGTTGACGGAAAGTGAAGGGGAGCTACGGTCGGTGGGCTGGAGTACCTGCTATGGATCCACCTACAATCATAACACGAATGTAGCGCCCTCGGCAAAAAGGGACGTCAGTACATTTGAATTGTACTGGTATGTATGAACAAACTTTGCCCCTAAGTAAACTCAAACCATACACAAGTAACAAGTAGTAATGGAATCAACAATAAAATACACATGAAAAGAAACAATCAAGCCAAACAAGTTTACAATCTCTCTATTTCCCTTTCAACATTTTCACATCACAACTTTCTCATATTTTCATTTCAACAGTTATTTCGATCACTTTCCACCCTTATTACCTCGGCCGCCCTTATTACCTCAGCCACCCTTATCACCACAACTCACAGCTTATTACTTCGTGTTGCAGCGCACAACCCGATCCCACCGAACAATCACAATTCACAAACAACATAACAACAACAACAACAATTCACAAAGAACAACAACAACAAATCTCAAGGAACAACAACAACAATTCATAAAGTATTTCTATCACCATCAATAACTTTTCCATCATATTCAACAGTTCATATGCAATTTAAGTCACCACGATAGTTGCCCACAACAAGCCAAACATGTCATTACCACAGTTGTTTTGATTGTATCAATTACAATTTCTTTCATCATTTGTTTCTCAACTCTTACCACATAACACGTTCAAAACCACACATTTGGTTTATTGCCAATTACTTACACCATTATATCGGGAGACTTAACCACGGACACTCAAATCATACCAATCACAAGAGTTTCATAAATAATCCACGTAGATATCACATACCAAATATTCGCACACCAAACAAGGTAATTTTACAAAGGTCAAGGTTAGCCATACATACCTAGAAGAATCCCCCTTTAACTTCTATTTTCAACTCATCAAATAGTCTAGCAACGTCAATCTAGTGCACAAGTTAACACATATGACTTAGAATTGAAGTTCACAATTGCTACTCAAACTTATTTAGGTTATCAACCCCTCTTTGTACAATCCTTTGCTCCTATCTAATTCCTCTTGCTAGATTTTAAGTTTTAAAAGGTATGCATGTATGTTTTCAACCATTATTTTCAAGAATCAATGCATGAGACTCCCCCCTTAGTTTACACCAGAGAATCAATGAAAATGGTTAGGGATTTTACCTGCAAGAATGGAGATGAAGACAATCACTTTGAAATTTCTCGGCCCAGATAGTTTTGAAGAATCAAATTGATGAAGATGACTTTCTCTCTCAAGAACCCTCTCTTCCCTCTCTCTTATTTTGTTCAGAGATATCGTTAAAATAAGGGGGTTGGGGTGTTTTATTAAAAAGGGGTAGGGTTTAAAATTTTAGAAAAATAGTAGCCCGAGTCAGGTATGCGATCGCATTTGCGATCGCAAAGATGAAATGTGGTCCGCATAATGGATCGTAAAAGTGCTCCAAAAATCCAATCCTACTGTCTGGGTCTACGGTGGAAATGCTGTTCGCATACACGATTTGCGGTCGCATAACGCACCGCATTTTAACCTCAAATTTGACTGACACATTGACTCACTTTGCGATGGAAATGCGGTCCGCATATCAGTTTTGCGGTCGCATAATGGACGACATTTTGACCTCAATTTTAACCAAACTACTGACTCAATCTGCGACAGAAATACGGTCCACATACTAGATTTGAGACCGCATTCAGGATCGCAAAATAGCACTTTTCTGAAAAACTTGATTCTTTGATTTTTAAACGCTTAGATCAGTGCAAAAGGGTCTGAACCGTGAAAAATTTTACACATTCCCAACACATATTCAGAACTTGACACTGTAGGCTACTAGGTTTTGAGCACAAGTTTTTACGGGGCCTTACATTATTGTTTCAGCCCAGTAGCGGTACTTCTGAGGTCTCTGAGGCTAGGCACAAGTTGCCATGATGCTTATGAACTATTGTTCCGCAGTATTGATATGATGGTAGGACATTGGCCTATTTGTCGAGGCAGTGAATGACTTTATGGAAGGTTTACTTAGTGCATGATCTAGAGATTTGGTATTTTATTCTCGATAGGGGAAAAGCAATCGGGCTAAGAATGTTCAGATGCGGGTTGATGGGGGTAATGAGACTTGGTATTTGCGAGCGTGGTGGAATTTTTATCTGCGATGTAGTGTCATCGTCCTTAATTGTATGTGTTCTGTTCGCCGGTGTTATGGTTTTCTGCTTTACCTTGGGTAAGGCATTGTAAAATAAAATTGAAAAACAACTGTTAATGTCGCGGGATGCGGTGGTTCAGATCGAATCGATGTTTTTAATATTGACGACTCGAGAAAGATGATCTTCGGAAAAGTTGAAGTTAGTAGCGATTTGTGGGTTCAAGTGCTACGAAGGTAGATTTTATTTAAGGTAATAATTGAGCAGCAAAGTATGAGGAAGGACATGTGGACATGTGGGAAGTGTCAGGCAGTGTTTAAAACTTCTAGAAGGAGTAGTTGATTAAAGAAGTGAGTTTGCCCAAGGGAGAGTGATGGAGCTGCATAGGGGCTTGGTGGTAGGATGACTACGCGCCTTAAGGAGAGTTTGGATCGATTTGGGAATTTTAGTGATTGGTGATTGGGGTCTACGGATATAATTTGAATTATGGGCTAATATGCAGCAAAGAGATCGGTCGTGTGAATGTGGTCGATAATTTAGAGTATAAAAAGGGGGTTATATAGAAAGAATCCGAGAATTTAGGCGGTTGATTGCGCAAGGTTATGTCAATAAGAGATAAGGAATTTGAGTGAATTCCATAGTTGTGTAATAGTGGCCTTGATCTAAGTGGGAGAGTCCCACCGCTTATGATTGGGTTACATGGCTAACTACTTGCGAGGTTTCTAGTTATTAGCATATTAATGGGTTATCTCAGCTACGGGAAATGACCATAGTGATAAATTGAGCAAATGAATTATTGAATGCATGCTGTGTTTGGCCTTTTGGCTCATGTTCAGACTTGGGAAAGGAATCAGAATTTATGCATTGTATAGATGCGAGTTTCAAGGGAAGCTATTTTGCCGGGTGCTTTGTCGAGAGGGTTTTCTTGTGCTAGAAGATTTATGTAGTTGATTATATTCGGGGCCAAGTCAGAGCGGGTGGCTCTAGCAATGGTCCTAATGGATTGAAAAGGGGTAAAGTGTGGTGTCTAATGACTTCGAGCCTATGGGTGCGGTTGAGAATCAAGCTTTTGCAGTAGCTTATGAGTGGAGGCCCAGAATGTTCTATGATGTTTTAACTTGCAGTGTAGCACTTGAGAGGAAAATGAGGAAGGACTTCGGATTCGTAGAAGGATTAGCAGAATGGGCATATCAGTTGAGGGTGCAATGTGCGCACAAGGAATGAATGAAATGGTTCGTAGGATTCGAGACAACATGGTCTCATGATTCAAAGTCAGTCGGGACAAGTGCGGGTGGAATATGTTATGTGTTGAACGGAGTTATTACTATTTCTAAGGCAATTATGGTAAATTAAAAGAAGATATATTGGTTAGCTATAGTTGAGTTGGCATATTGGCAGTAGAGATCAGTTCCTTCAGCATGGTCAAGTTATGTATGTGGTTTGTGGAGGTACTCGTGAGGCCTATCGGCCGCCATAATTGATGTTATTTAGGAGTATTCTACCGTTATGGCCCGTTATGTGTAGGCGGATCCCGGAAGGGCTATGATGGCTTAGACCACTACTTAGGTGTTTGCATATTCTACGGTTATGAGAATTTACCTGTGTGTTGCTATGTTTCTCCTGAAGTGAGTCCATTGAAAAGATTTTATTGGCACGTTGGGTGTAGTGAGTGGTATGGAATTTGAAGTGAGGATCAAGGTTGCAGTTTGGTGCTGACAAAGATGTCACGAGCTCGGATGAGCAGGAAAGGAGTTTGGATGTTTAAAGTAAGTTGGTATTGTCGTCAATGTCACCTGAGATCAGTATTTTGTGAAAAAGGGCTTTGCATCCTTATTAAGGATTCTTGATCGCTTTTCAGTGTTAGTGCAGCCGGCGGTTTGGATGTACGGACCTGTTATGTGTTTCGGAAGGTTGTGGGAGCGTGTCCCACAAGAAGATTGTATAAGTATGGCATGTAGTCACTTGATTGATTTAAGATTTAAACCAAGTATGAGGATTGTGGTAATATCATTAATTTGAGAATTTATGCCTGGAGGGCACTTAGTTTATTGGGTTATGGGCTGTGGAGGTTCGCTCCGGTTATGATGGTTGTTCTTATGTGTTAGAAGAAAAGGGGGTGATTATGGACCCTTTAAAGGTCATTAGCCTAGTTCAATGTGATTGGAATAAGCTGGAGGTCTGAGGAGGGATTTAATGTGAATATGGGCTTTATAGCAGGCCAGGTGTGTTCATTTTAGCAATGCGCTCCTTATGGAAGAGTGGTCGGGCAATTATTTCGTTGTTAGTAGTTTCATGTAGTGATGTACTTCACCGTATGAGTTGTGAGACGACTTGGTGAATTCCTTATATATTAAGGTTCCGCGTAGAAATGATGTTATATGAGCAGGATGGCTCTTGAGATTCAGGTTCTATATCGTACCTCGGTTGTGCTTGAGTTTGTAGCTTATAGTGCTGTATGTCTCCCTGGGGAAATGGTATTATGCACCTAGCGTGCTTGTGACCGATATTCGGTATCTTGCTGTAATGGGCAAATTAGCTCGACGTATATCTCCTTGCGTGAGTTTTATGTGTGGATCGGGTGGCACGCCGCCATGGGTATATTATTTGGATCGGGTGGCATGCCGCCATGGTTCTGTTGTGTGGATCGGGTGGCACGCCGCCATGGGTATGTTGTTTGGATCGGGTTGCGCGCCGTAACAGTGTGATGTTGAGTATAGTTCCTTATATTGGTTCTTATATGTTTTGTTTCCTATTTTCTGAGAAAAACTCGTATTAGCTGTGAACCCGCGTCGCATGTGTGATTCACAAGCGGGGTATCCGTTTAGTATGATACCTGCATCGCATGCATGATTCGCGAATAGGGTAATTGAACTTCCTTTTCAGAGTTCGATTTCCTTTTGTATCGCATTCTAATTGGTAGCCTATTGGCACATTGCAGCATCATATGAGACTTTTGGATCAAGTCCAGGGTGGCTTATTGCCTGAGTAGTTAGTACGGGATGAGACGAGATCATTGGATTTGGAATCAGTGCAATCGGATTATATGAAGTGCATTAAGAAGTTAAGACCATTATTCGGTTCAGAATGAGGTGAGGCTTCTTGACAGGAGCATAGACCCAATGAATTGTTGATTTGGCAGTAGTTATGAATTTCTGCACATCTCATCCGTCGTGCCAGTATTATAGGAGTTAGAGAAAGACCTATGTAGGTCATGAGGTGCAATGGAAGCATCAGATTCATGGAATTTCGACTAAGTTGATCAGAAAATGTTATTGTGGTCTGGTGAGTAAACTGATGCAAGGTATGGATTCAGCAAAGTTATGCAATCATGTTTGGGTACAGCGTGTAGTGATTGATATGGTGATCATATGTTGGAAAAAGGTCAGGCATAGAATTTCTGATGTTGGAATTGGGCTCTAAGGCTTAATTGCTTGAATAAAAGGGAATATCTTCAGAATTGGTCGAGCTGATGTGCTCAACTGAGTTGTGGTAGCACGGGAAGGTGCATGAGAAGTTAAATAGAGATTTCACACTACTTCAGTGTAGTTCTCAGCACGTTCGAGGACGAATGTATGTTTAAGTGGGAGAGAATGTAACGACCTGACCAGTCGTTTTAAGCCCTAGCGCATCGTTCAGTACTCTAAGGCCATGATCAGCTTCATTTCAGGTGTTATGACTTGTACGCATGGTCGGAATTGAATTTCGGGAAATTCGGAGTTGATTCAGAAAGAGAATTCTTATTTCAGAAGCTTTAAGTTGTAAGAATTAGCTAAGATCGAATTTTTGACTAAACAACCCTGGAATCGGGATATGAAGTTTTCAGTAGGTTCGTATGATGATTTCAGGCTTGGGCGTATGCACGGTTCTGGTTTAGGATAATCCGGGAGCGTTGTGGAGAATATTGTGGAAGTTAGCATTTTAGAAGAAATTTCGTAAGTTTGGCTTGAAGTGCATTTCAGTGTTATCGATGTCCGTTTGGGATTCCGAGTCTGGGAGTAGCTCCGTATGGTGATTTTGGAGTTGGGAGCGCGATCAGAAGTGAATTCGGAGGTCCGTAGGTCATTTTGAAGCCATTTGGCTAAAGATAGAAATTTGAAGGTTTTTGAGAAGTTTGACCGGTAGGGGACATTTTGGTATCGGGGTCGGAACCCGATTCCAGAAGTTAGAGTAGGTTCGTAATGTCGAATATGACTTGTCTGCAAAATTTAAAGTCAATCGGACGTGACTTGATAGGTCTAAACATCGAAAGTAGAAGTTTGAAATTCTAAAGTTCATTAAGCTTGGATTGGAGGTCGATTCATGATTTTAGCGTTGTTTGATGTGATTTGAGGCCTCGAGCAAGTCCGTAATATGTTTTAGGACTGGTTGGTATAATTTCCTTGGGTGGATTCCGGATGGTTAACGGATCGAAATTGAAATTTTGGGAAAGACCTGAAGAGCTGCTGCTTCTGTCATAACCGCATCTGCGGTTTTTGGACCGCATATGCGGCGCTTCAATCGCAGATGCGGCCAAGGAGGCCAAGCCAGGAATTGCAGGTGTGGCTCTGCATATGCGGCTCCCAGACCGCAGATGCGGTCTAGCCTCTCCTCCCCTTTTCTGCAGATGCGGTTAAATACTCGCAGATGCGGGACCGCAAATGCGGAAATTGCTGGAGGCAGAAGGGTATTTTAAAATCGGGGTTTGAGTTCATTTCACCCATTTTTCTCTTGGTATGGGCTATTTTGGAGAGCTTCAAGTGGGGTGTTTCATCGTCATCGACAAGGTAAGCTAACCCCACCTATCTTGAGTTAAATATATTGATTTTGTATGGGTTTTAGCATGCAAATTGGTAGAAAACTTGGGATTTTAGGAAAAACCTAGAAAACTAGTATTCTTGGATTTTGACCACGATTTTGGGTATGGAATTTAGAGAAAATCAGATATTTGAGTTTGTGAGGCTATGAGTAAACTTTATCTTTGAAAAATTTCAGATTCCGGGCACGTGGGCCCGAGGGCATTTTTATCAACTTTTCGATTGGGGTTAGGAATTGTTATAAATTTGATTATAATGAGTACCTTAGCATATATTAATGGATTTGCATAATTGTTGGCTAGTTTTGGAGCATTTGCATTGATTCAAGTCTTCGGAAGAGTGTGACATGCCAGTTATGGATCTTCGGAGCGAGGTGAGTCTCCTTTCTAACCTTGTAAGAGGGAATTGTGCCCATAGGTGAGTTAATTGGTTATGTGCTCCTATTTGTGGGGGCTACGTATGCATGAGGTGACGAGAGTCCGTACGTAGATACTATTATGCTATTGTCCGGGTAGTCTAGGAACCAAAAGCATGCTATACTTGGATTAATCGTAAACTTATTGACATCTTGAATTGTTTAAATCACATGAAATTAGCAAATAAATTTCTAAAAGGATTAAACTTTATTATTCTTAAATGGTTAAAAGAGGATTGACTTTCTTTGGATAATTGCTCCGTGTAGACTCTTGATTGACTGTCTGTGTGTGTTTAATTTTGGAGCGGGCCGAACGCCTCGGCAGATGAAATAGATGCATCTATGGTTCGCGCCGTTCGACCCTCGGCAGTGCACATTTTATATTTTTATTAGAGCGGGCCGTCGACCTAGGCATGATCTGCGCATGCTTGTATTGCTTGCCTTGAAACTTATTGAAGTTGTTGCTGCCTATTTCTGGCTTAAGAATATATGTATAAATGATGAAAACGAATGATTTTCTATAAAAGAAAGAATTGTTTATTTGCTTCAACCCATTGAATTATAATCATGTTTATAAAAATTCATGATTTAATATATTATGGATATACCATCATTGGACCATTAGTAAGTGTCGAAGTAGACTATCTCGTCTCTACTTCTTCGAGATTAGACGGGATACTCATTGGGTAAACGTTATTTTCGTACTCATACTACACTTCTGTGCATTTTTGTTGCACATGCATATACATCTCTAGTGACGTACTGGGCGTAGCAGCACGGATGATACGGAGACTTAGGTGAGTTGCACTTCTCGAGGCGATTCGCAGCCAGCAGAGTCTCTTTCAATTTTCTGTATTTATTTTTGTCCATTATTGTATTCCGGACGATTGTTGTATTACATTATTTCTTAGAAATTGCTCATGCACTTATGACACCGGGTTCTGGGAAGATTTTTGGATTATTAAATGTTTAGTTTTGTTAAAGATTTTGCGGTAGTTTCTGTAAATTTTATTATTTGTTATGTAATGTATAAAGAAAAATAATTTTAGATAATACAAAAATTGGAATTTAATTAAGTATTTTGGGTTGGCTTGCGTGAGAGCGGTGTCCGGCACCACCATGACCCTCAGTGGATTTTGGGTCGTGACATTTTTAATTTCTTTCTTTCTCAAAAGTATCTATCCAAGAACAAAATGTCATACAATTCAATAACTATACAATGAAACTTATTACACCATATTTATTCTTCTATGGTTGACGCTACAAACAGTATGAGACTTATGAAATCAAATAAATTTTAACTTCACAGGTAGAAGACATAGCAACTTTATAATCTTTCAAATTATCTTCAAGCCTACAATTCTAATTAAGCATGTGGACCTAAATATGCTCAGTTGCAGAGAAAATGGTACAAAATTCTCATGATTGATTTCTTTAGTTTACGAAACCGGCCAGAAACAAGCATTTGCTTCTTCTTTAACAGAATTTTACATAACATTAATTTAAGCAAAGATATAAGAAATAAAAAAAAACACACGAAAGGAGTGTAGTAAAAGGCATCAATGAGATCTGGACATGAACTTTCAAATTTGAGATGGATAAACTATAATAAAAAATAGCATATCACTACATATAACTCAGACATTTAAACCATGGAAAATTCACAACAAATATTACAAAAATGAGAATCCATACTGACCTTGGAAGCAGAATTTTTCTTTCAATAATACAAGGAATATCCGCAAATACAACTCCAACGTAACAGTTTCAATCGAATGAAGAAGCAACAAGAAGCCAAAGATCGCTAACCACAAAAGAACCTTGACCGAAAACCGCAGACCCGACCGAGAACTCTGATATATTCGTGAGTGATTGCTATTTTATGATGTTTCCAAGCGTTTTTCCTCTTTTAATTTTCTCTCAATATCATTTTTTTCCCATTTTTCCTTTTTCAAAATCTGTCCCCCTCCTTTATGTGAATGTGTGCTATATATAGCATGTGTGTGACGGATGTGTGGGTTAAGGAGATGAATGTGGGGAGTGGAGATTAGGACGTGAGGAGTGGGGAGTTAGTTGTGAGGGAGTTGGAAACGTGATGAAGTTGGGCAAAATTTGGGAATTTAGCAAAAATAGGGAAATTAGGAGATTGGATTGTTAGCTAATTAGAAAAATCAAAATTTTTGAGATAAAGTTTGTTAGCTAATTAACAAACTTTATCTTACGTTAACTTCAATTGTTTATAATTATTATTTTTTTGGTTTTGTTTTGTAGAAGATAAATGAAATTACAAAAATAAAAAGATTAATCAATATTTCTTACAATGTAGGAAACCTAAATATTTACATATACTACAAATGATATGAAGAAAGATTCTATAACTTATTTATTAAAATTCTAATTAAAAGAAACCAATATAAACTTTAAAAAAATAAATTAAATTTGTGCTCTAAGAATGAGAGTATTTTTGTAGTTTTTCTCTTTTTTTTTTTTTTAAAAATAAAACCTATTAAGAGTGATAAAAGTTTAAATATTAAGATTAAATCTACTAGAAATATTTATACTAAAATAGTGTAGACTTTGGGTGTGTTCAAAAATTAATTATTCACAGCATGCCCCTCTTTGCTTGGAAACATGAAGAGTTTTCAGGCAAAGAAAATGAACAAGGTGACTAATTTTTGACCTCACTATTATTTTAAAATAAATAAGATAAAAGAAAAATATGTGACCGAGCCTTGGTTTTAGGCAGCCTACATATCCCGGGTTATAAGGGAATCGGGTCACGTGTAGTTCAAGTAGAAAGAAGAGTGATGGAGTATACTTAGATGGAGAGTCCCCTGAGGTTCCGTCGAGGTTCCGATCTGCGGTTCCTACTATTACATCAAAATAAAAAGAAAATTACATACTTTTAAAATCTAAGAGTTACATAATTCCTATCTAAATGCCATCTGGAGTCTTATCTTGATTCTCGACTTGCTTCTCCCATTGACTTTAGACTGAAACTTGATGCTCTCGATGCAACAGACTATGATATATTCTCGCAGGCTTGTTCCTTGATCCGATGATAAGAAGAGGGATCTTGGGGCCCTATGTCTCTGCATACATTATGTCCAAGCTGGTTGCTGCTGGTATTGAGATCAAACATTCCATTTTCCTTGGCAAGAGCTGGAATCTTATTTTTGTACATCCAATCCATGCTTTGCAGAAAAACCTACAAGCCATCACAAAACGAACAAAAATTTTCTTCCCCAGTTTGCACTAAAATTTTTTTGTGAGTTTTTGAAAACACATTATACTATCTTTGCTATTGCAGAATAAAGAATTGAAAAAAGTCATTTTTTTTATAATAGGGGATATCGTACCCTGTGTTAACAAGAAAGAAGGCAACCAGGGGATTTGTACCCTGTGTTGGCAATGAGATGAGACTCGTGGCGATCTTAGATGCTACTAGGGAATGTTGTATCCTATGTTGGCAGAAAGTTACACAGTCGGGAGATATAGTACCCTGTGTTAGAAATAAAATGAGGCTCGTGGCACTCTGAGATACTACTAGAGAATATCGTACTCTATGTAGGCCAAAAGGTAATGTAGCCAGGGGATGCCGTACCCTGTTTTGGAAATAAGGTGAGGCTCATGGGACTCAGGATGCTACTAGGGAATGTCATACCCTATGTTTGCAATAAAAATAAGGCTCGTGGCCCTCTGAGATGCTACTAGGGAATGTCGTACCCTATATTGGCACTAAACCAGGGGATGTAGTACCATGTATTTGGAAATAAGATGAATCTCGTGGCTCTCTTAAATGCTACTAGGGAATATCGTACCCTATGTTGGCAAAAAGTAATGCAGCCAAGGGATGTAGTACCCTGTGTTGGCAATATGGTAAGGCTCATGGCTCACTAAAAATCTACTCAGGGAATGTCGTACCTTATGTTTGCAATAAAATGAGGCTCGTGGTGCTCTGAAATGCTACTATGGAATGTCGTACCCTACATTGGCAAAAAGTAATGTAGCCAGGGGATGTAGTCACCTATGTTGGAAATAAGATGAGGCTCATGGCTCACTAATATTCTACTCAGGGAATGTCATACCCTGTGTTAGCAATGATAAATGCAACCAAGGGATGCAGTACCCTGTGTTTGGCAATAAGATGAGGCTCGTGGCTCTCTGAGATGCTACTAGAGAATGTCGTACCCTATATTAGCAATGATAAATGCAACCAGGGGATGTAGTACCCTATGTTTGGAAATAAGATGAGGCTCGTGGCACTCGAGATGCTACTAGGGAATGTCGTATCCTATGTTTGCAATAAAATGAGGCTCGTGGCGCTCTGAAAAGTTACTAGGGAATGTCGTACCCTATGTTGGCAACAAGTGATTCAATTAGGGGATTTAGTACCCTATGTTAGAAATGAAATGAGGCTCGTGGCACTCTGGGATGCTACTATGGAATGTCTTACCCTATGTTTGCAATAAAATGAGCATCTTTGCTCTCTAAGATTCTGCTAGGGAATGTCGTACCCTATGTAGGCAGAAAGTAATGCCGCAAGTGGATGTAGTGCCCTGTATTGAAGATAGGTTGTTGATTCCCTATAATGAAACTAAGAATAACATGATTACATACATATTGGAAGGAAATCAAGGTTTTGAGAACTTCACTAGGTGGTGTTCGTTCTTCCACGATCGGTTTTCTAAAATTTTTCTGTTCCTGTTCTGAACAAAGAAAGATTAATTAGTTTTAAAATGGTGGTCGATTTGTGGCCTTGATTATTTTAATCTCTTGATCTCGACTCATCTTCTTTAATGGTTTCAACTACAATTGATTATTTCCTGAATACCAACTGTATTTCTTACTCTAGAGAACCTTTAGCTTTTCCAAACATTGCCAAGATGGTACTTACCCCTTTTCAACTTTATGTTGTCTTTGTGGGCATTTTTCTTTCGACTTCTTTCTTCCAAATTCTACAATTTTAGGGCATTGGGAGACTTTTGGGTTTTCAAACTTTGCCAATGACTGTTAGTCACGTGGGCTTAACCTTTCAGTTTTATTTTGCCTTTGCTGGCGCTTCAATTTGATTTTCTTTTTCCAAAGGTTTCAATTTCAATGCATCGGCCAATCATGGTCAGTTGGGGTCGACTTGATGCCATTGCTGAGGCTGGGTGCCTTCTTGAACATTGGATCGTGTAAAATAAAAGCCCAGTAAATCAATCTTGCCATTCTTTCTTTGTATTAGTTTCAGAACAAAATTAGACCGAAAAGGATTCAAAGAAAAACAAATAGTAAAATGGACAATAAACTTAGACGAGAAGTATCCCTTTCGGGGAAAGGAATGAAGGACTTATCTATTGTACATGTAGACTTCAGTGAACATGACATGCCTCTTGGACTGGATGCCTGACCCATCTAAACCGTCCAACTCTCATAAATTCATCACAACTCTTGCTTTCAAACCAAGAAACGTTTCTAGGCTTCCTTTGATGCCGAACGGTCATAAGGATCCTCTTTTTGATCAGTGGCGCCCTTTATAGGTTTTCACCAGCTAACCTCTCTTGTTTCTCTTCTCACCGTCGCCTTGTAGTGCTCTTTGCTAGTTTTCACTAACAAGGCTCTCTCATTTTAATTTCTCTGCTTACCATCGCCTTACGGTGTCCGCGAGAGTTTTCACCAATAAGACTCTCTCATTTTATTTCTCTCATTTTGATTGTCTCAGATCCAAACGATTGTATCCTCTAATTCTTTAAACATTCTCTCTAATTGTTTGGAAGGACTTGAAAAGAATTTGGGTAAAAAGAATTTGGACTGAATTACAACTTTGGAACCTTTCAGGCAAAATCATTGCCGAAACATTATAATATCTGCCCCGGTTTTACTTTTTGGGGAATTTGGATTTTTATTTTGGTGTGACTGAACCTTAGAGAGAGGCTGCCTACGTATACTTTCGGAATCAAGTCGAACGTAGTTCATGGAACTTTGTTTTTGATTTTCTTTTGTTTTTCTATTTTTTTAATTTTCATTTTTGTTTTCTTTTGCTTTTTTTTTTTGGTTTTTGTTTCCTTTCTTTTCTTTGTCATTTGTTAATAATAACTTCCAGGTTCCAAAGAGGGCCATCAAAGATAGGGAACCAGCTCAAAGGGTTTGCATAAGGTTAATGGTGTTTGGGTAGTGAGAAAGAAAGCCTTCGTCATACCAATCAAAGAATGTTAACACCGAGTCGTGAGTCAAACATAGTACCTTCTGACTGCATCTGATTTGACTGTTCTCTCGGGAACATTTCTTTCGATGTCTCCCAAATACAGTGCTCCATTTCGCAACACTCTTGTTACAATGTATGGACCTTTGCAATTTGGAGCAAATTTTTCCTTAGCTTCTTCATGGTGCGGGAGAATATGTCTCAGGACGAGTTGCCCCACTTCAAATTTCTTGGGACGTACTTTTTATTGTAAGCATGTGCCATTCTTTGTTGTACAACTGCCCATGGTATCCTCCGGCCAATCACTTTCCATCAATAAAAGATAATATTTAAATCGGGTCTTGACTCAATTTTCATCAGCGGTCTCAGCTTCAACAATGATCCGAAGAGAGGAAATCTCATTTTCGTTTTAATTCTTCGTTTATTTTCTTATAAACTTTATCTTTAACACATTATGCTTCTTGGTTCATTATTTTGAAATCTAACAGCGTTTTAGAATCTGGGCATGAAGTCCGCAAGGATGTCATGTTATTAAAATATGCATTTATAGAACTGAAAAGAGAATAACAAAGGCGACAAGATTAAGAAACGAGACATTCAATGGATGATGAAATATTGATTTCATTTATTTGAATATTTTTAAAAAGGATAGAAGGGTTTACATCATAATGTAAGACAGTAAAGTAAAAACATTTGGATGACACAGTGAATTAACTCAAAAGGCAGAAAAGATAGCAAGATCGGCTACCGAGACTCTCGTCTGATAGGGCTTTCTGGGTTGGCGCCCGTTTTTTGTTTCTCTTCTGCCGCGGCAATGGCTACTATGGGTTTCAATGCTGGATCAAATTTCCCATCATCAAATCATCCCGAGCAGGCAATGTCCTATTGTCAAATCTGGTAAAGTCAACCCCACATTTGCCTTCATTTTTTATTTTTCACCGTCAGCTTGCCCACCATGCCTTTTCGTGACCATAGATCAACAACAGTGGTGCTTGTTCCATTTGTTGAGAAGATGCTTTTACTTCCGTGGATCTTGGATTATTTGCGAGACTCGCCATTGCAAACCAACAACCGACCACCTTTAACTAGCTTTTATTTCAAAATAACAAGCATGTTAGAATAAACACTCCCTCCTTTTTTTAATTACAACTTTTTCTCTTATTTTTTTAAATCTTTTTTTTCTTTTTTTTTAAAAATTATTCAATCGAACTTGATGTAGGTTGCCTATGTATCATGTGGAGATATGAATCAGATGTTGCATAGTTCGGGGAGAGCAGAACTGACGTAAAGTAAACTAACTCTTTTTTTTCCTTTTACTTTTTCTTAAGTGAATTTAGAGTATCAAAACTTCTACAATACGAAAATATTTTTGGGTTTTGAATTTATTTTTATTTTTTGAAAGAACTTCTAAAGATGAAAGAAAATATTTTTTGAATTTTTAAAAATTGAGGGCCAGAAACGATGAGGTTTGCCTACTTATCTCACATCAGATGAGAATCAGACCCACGTAGTTCGTACGTTTCAAGAATAGGATGACACTTGTTGAAAAATTCAGGCTTATTTTGATAATCTTGTTAGGGTAAATACCGAGATTTTTTTTTAACAGGTTAAATTTTCTCTCCTATTTTCTCCCTTCTAGTTTTCCCTCAATTGTTAAATTTTTATTTTTATTTTTATTTTTATATATATTTTTAGAAACCGTCGACATTGATACCTAATTTTCTTTATATATTTTTAATACATATATATACTTTCAAAGTAGCACATATGCAGTGATAGGCATGCATAAACATTTTTAAAGGCTCAAAATTAATATATTTCTTCTCTTTTGTTTATAAAATATCCAATAATTATCCTTCAAATAACTTTTGTGATGATTTAGCCATTTAAATTCATATTTATGCCAACATAGTATTTAAATATTTTAGTGCATTTTTGTAATTACATTTATATTTTTAGGCTAAATTATACATCTTTGCAATAATAGCCCATACTAATGCATAATTATATTATTGATGCATAAAACGATATTTTATATTTTTGAAATGTTAAATAACTATTTTAGATCATTTTAGTGCACGAAAATATTTTTTAGGAAAACATTTATTATTTCTGTAAATTATGTAGTTATTAAAAGTGTCTATTTAAAATCAGGCTTAATTTTATTTCAATTTTAGCCCTATTTCAACCCAATACCAGCCCAATTTCAATTTAAATTTACCCAGCCCAAAACCCAGCTACCAGATCCGGCCCCAAAACCTTTTAATCTTAGCCGTTGATCATAAAGATCAATGGCCACAAGAAAACCTTACCTAAAATAAACCAAACGACCCTCCCCCTCCCCCCCGCCAAACCCTCATTTCCACCGTCCGCCCTGAAATTCCTCTTCTCTCTTAAATGCACTCAAACATAACCCTAATCGGACCTCACTGACACTCACCTATTGCTATCTATGGTGGCTCCCTACCACTCCAAAGCCTCTAGTAGCCTCTCTCATGTTAGTGTTGCCTTCTCCAGCCTCAAGGGACCAGGGCTGGTTTGCTCGCATCTATGGACCCTTTCTCGCCTGTTTCAGGATGTTCCAATGTGATTCCGAGTAAGATCGTCCTACACCGGCTATGATCTATGGGTTTCTAAGCAGGTTTGTTCACTTCTATGTTGTTCTCCTCGAAACCCTATTTCCTTTCTTTTGAACCTCTTAGATCTGTACATATCTGAGATGATTTAGACTTGTCTCATGTGAGTTTTACAATAACCTTGCGACTCTTTACCAGAATGGTATGATTTTCAAGTGATTTTTCATCTTTCTCTAAACAAGGGTTTCCTGAAATTTCTTTTTCCAAAACATTTAGTGGTTTGAGTGTTAAATCTTCCGTTTCTATATGTTTTAACCAATTTCAGTAAGATTGCTCTAACTTCAACTCGTTTTTACTAAAAGCCCTAATTTTTTGATATTCTTTGTTTGGTTTCTGAGTACTGATGTACTGAATTTGTTCTTGCCTGGGTTCCTATGATTTCTGTTAGCCGTTTAAATGGCTCATGATTTTCTTATCCTAATATGCCTCTAATAAGTCCTTGGTTCAACTTTTCTACTGACCCTCTATATCTATGTGCATTCTGACTATTATTTCTTGCTTTATTTAAGTTGTTTGTGATATTTGATGACCCTTTACGTGATTTTTTTTGATTTAACCCTTGATTATTCTGAAGTCCTGATTTCTTGGATTAATTTGAGCACTTTTCCTTAACGAAACTTTTGATTCTTACTTCTCTACTCGGTTTAATTAAATTGCTTGCCTTAATTAATTTTTCCTTGCCTTATTTATTATTTTAACGGATTCCTACTGATTGTTTCCTTAATTGAAAACCATATGCATTCGCCCCTAATTACCTACTCTATACTCGATTTCCTTCCTTAAGTATCTGTCCTGATTTTACCTTTGATTATCCCTTGATTAAAGGGAAAACTTACTAATTTTACATGTGATTGATCCCCCAAATTTCTATAATTGCTATATGATTGATTCTTTACATTATTTTGCTAAGGTTTTGATTACTCTATAAACTCCCTCCTATTATCACTTCTAATAATGAACATTAGTTCACAAAAAGCAAACCTACAATCTAAAAGCTCTCTTTTCTTCTCTGTTACTTGTGATATCCACTGGTCTAGCCGGCTGAAAGTGTAAGGCCCCGTAAAATTTTGTGCTTAAAACCTAGTAGCTCGTACTGCCAAGGTCCGAATATGTGTTAGGAATGTGTAGACTTCTTTGCGGCGAGCAAGCTCGCCGCGGTTTAGACCCTTTTTACTGATTTTGCACTTAAAAATCAAAAGAATCAATTTTTCAGAAAATTATCATTCTGCGGTCCAGAATGCGGTCGCAGATCAGCTATGCAGACCGCATTTCTGCCGCAGAGTGAAGCAGAAGGATTGTCAAAATTGATGTTGAAAATGCGGTCCATTATGCGATCGCATAATCAATATGCGGACCGCATAATCGTCGCATAAATTCCTCAAGGATTTGTGGAGGTTAATTCTGCGGTGCAAAATGCGACCGCATAACAGGAATACAGACCGCATTCCTATCGCAGACCTAGGCAGACCTTCATGGTTTTGGGCGCATTACTGCGGTCCAATCTGCGGACCGCATTTCGATTCTGCGATCGCAGAATGCAACATCAGATTTGTACGGGCTTCTATTTTTTTAAATTTTAAAACCCGACCCCTTTTCAATAAAACACCTCAACCTCCTCATTTTAACAATCTTGCTGAACAAATTAAGAGAGAGGAAGAGAGGGTCTTGATAGAGAAAGTCATCTTCTCCAAATTTTGGTTCTTCAAAACCATCCAGGCCGGGAAATTTCAAGCTTATCTTCGTACCCCCTTTCCTTATAGGTAAAATCCCTAACTTCTCCCATTGAATTTCTGGGTTAAACTAAGAGGGGAAGTCTCATGCATTAGTCCTTAAAATAATGGTTGAAATCATTCATGCATGTCTATTAAAAACCTAAAATCTAGTAAGGGGAATTGGGTAGGGGTAAAGGAGTGTTCAAAGAGGGGTTGATAACCTAAATAAGTTTAAGTAGCAATTGTGAACTTCAAATTCTAAGTTATGTGTATAAATTTGTGTACTATATTGACGTTGCTAGATTATTTTGGTGAATTGGAAGTAGGAATTAAAAAGGAATCCAGCTTCAGGTATGTATGGCTCACCTTAACCTTTGTAAAATTGCCTTGTTTGGCGTCCAAATACTTGGTGTATGATATCTCCATGAATTAGTTGTGAAGTTAAACTCTTGTGAACATGATGTGTTTACTTGTGTGAACTATTGGTGAATTCATGTAAATATTGTGCCTTATGCGTTATTGATTAAGACATCCAATATGATTGTGCAAGTAAATGGTGGAAAACTATTATTGTGATCTAAATGGTATAACGGGCTGTTGAAAAAGATGGAAATGGTATGGATAGTCACCTAAACCTTTTGTGAGTTGTGTTGTTGTTGTTGTTATTGGGATTTGTGGTTGTTGTTCTTAAAACTTGTTGTGGTTATCCTTGTGAATTATTATTATTGTGGTATTGTTTGTGAATTGTGATTGCTCGGTGGGATCGGGTTGCGCGCCGCAACACGAAGTAATAAGGTGTGGGTTGTGGTGATAAGGGTGGCCGAGGTAATAAGGGTGGAAAGTGATCGATATCACTATTGAAATGAAATATGAGAACATTGTGAAATTGAAAATGTGGAAATGATGATGGGGAAAGGAGAGTTTGTTAACTTGTTTGCCTTGATTGTCTTCCTTGTATGTACTAAATTGTTGCTTCCTTCTATTGTTTATTACTTGTGTATGGCATGAGGTTACTCAGGGTAAGGTTTATTATACATACCATTACAATTCAAATGTACTGACGTCCCTTTTACCGGGGGCGCTACATTCGTATTATGATTGTAGGTGGATCCGCAACAGGTACTCCAGTCCACCGACCGTAGCTCCTCATTACTTCCTGCTAGCTGAATTGGTGAGCCCCCTTTCCTTTCAGGGCCCTGCGTGGCTCATGCCGCTTCTGTTCTTGTCTTTTGGGATCCTGTTTTGGTATTTGAAAAAGGTATAGCCGGAGCCTTGTTGCCGTCAAGTATTGTATTATTCCTCTTTCATCTTTAGAGTCTCCGTAGACAGGCAATGGGGGTTAAGAACTTATGTAAATATGTATTTTGTAAGTTGGGCGATGTAAGTTGTAAACCACGCTAAAGATTATCTCTGTTATGTATGCTTTTGTAACAAGGTGTTCCAATTATAATTAGCTGTTTCACTTGGTTAATAAGTAATGAAAAATGTGGGGTAACACGTGGGATAGGAAGGGCACCCAGGTCCGTTTGACTAGGGTTACTCGGTCGAGCGCCGGTCATGTCCATCGAATTTAGGGCGTGATAGAAAGCCAATGCTAGATATTGGAACTGCATCTGCTTTATATTCTGCATTCTTTTCTTCAACTTGTATGTCTCTAGTTAAATTTTGAAATCCAAACTCAATGTGTTTCATTCCTGCTCTAGTTCATCAACTATGAATTTAACATGTCTTCCTGTTTACTTTTTTGCCTATCATGTCTAAACTCTGTCTTGTTCAATGTGTGATTAGCATGCCTATAATTCACCTAGTTATCTAATACTTAACCAGCCTGTTTGTGCATATCTGTTCAATCCCCTAATTATGTGATTATGTTGGTCTTTCTGTATTATCTCTATGATCTTTGTCCATGACTAGCCTGCTAAGTCTCTAAGACCCCAAGTGTTTTATGCATTTGTTGACTATATGTGACTCCTATGTGCCCCAATTCCTTTATCCTCGTGTGAGATCTGTTTGTTGAATATTTCTGAATTTGGATGTTTTATGACCAATTGACTGTCTGCTGTTTTCAAAGAGCTCTGTTACTCTTCTCAAACTATCTTTTGTCACCAAACTATTTCTGTTTCAGAAAACCTTTTCACTCATAAAGTCATCTCTGTACTATTTTCAAAACCTTTTCAAAACTATGTCAAACACTCTCACTTTACTCTTAGATTACTAGGTTCTGCCTCTTTGATATGTGTACTGCCTTGAGACCCTTGAGATCTCTCTGAACACTAGCATATAAGGGCTAGTCTTTTCACACTGCACAATAATCAGTTACTATTTGAGAAAGTCTGCGTGCGAGTACTACCCGGGATCCTTGAGATCCTTAGGGAATTCTGACGCACCTAGACATGAATTTGACTATGGAACTTAGGCATTTAAGATTACTGGAGGCTGGGAAATCACTTGGGCTTGCTTCAGGCTCCCTATAGCTTAGCTTCTATTTTATTTATGTAATTTATATTTAGTTCTTGGTCTGTAATAATTATTACAAACAAACAGTGGGGTGATTAGTGAAAAAGGGGGTGAGTAGTATATACATTCTGGATAAAATTGGGTAGATACCATGCCTATAGGGTCCATGATGATTCAAATGTGTTTGTTATATTCTTTTTAGTTCCACATAATTAAAAACCATGCCTATAGGATCTAAACCAGCTTTAATAATGGAGATCATGCCTATAGGGTTAAAATCAACTCTATAGAAATCATGCCTATATGGGTTTCACTTTGGTTAAATAAGTGCTACTTGGTTTTACCTTGCTTAACTAGAAATCATGCCTACAGGATTTAAAACAGTTCAGTTAGAAGCCAGTTAAATTCATGTTTGTTTATTCTAAACCGTAATTAATCAATCTGTCTGCTTTTTTCAAACACTGCGTTAAATTAATACTGCTAGAAAGCATGCCTATAGGATCTCAAGTTGCATTTAAAAATAATTTTATTATTTTACCGCATTCCTAATCAATATAGACATCATGCTTTATAGGACATCACTGCTATACGCCTAGGCAAACCTATAGGACGATTAAAATTCTGCAGTCGTAAAACCATGTTCTGCTATCTGCGATTGCCCATACTCAGCAAGTCTAAAATCAGTAGGTAAATGGACTCAGTTCTTTCAAACTTTGGTCCTAATTCAATACTGTATAATCTCTGCTCACCTAGATGTCATGTTCTACGATTTTCTCTTAAATACTTGAAACAACTATTTGAGACGTGCATTTGCTTTTTATGTTTGTGGAGGTAAATGTGAGCCTTTAGTTGTTTTTCTTTTTTTTTTTTAAAATACTGTCCTACTTGTTTTGTTTGACGCCTAGACTTTTTCTCCTTTAAACACCTTAGGATGGTCTAGAACTACCCAAATTAGAGGTCCTAAATATCTCCAGGGCCATAAAGAAGGGATAGGTAATGCACACATAATATATCTTTTAATGCTGTTAAAACACTTTTGTTTACCATGAAAATGGTAATGACAATTAAATTTGTTGATGGAAATCTAAAAATACGTGATATATTTTTATGCTAGTTTTTTAAGAAGATGATTCTATATGTATGAAGTTTAGAGGAAAAATAAGAGCTAAAATAGAGTTATGATCAAATCGATGAGCTAGCCAATCGGGGCCTCGAACTAACTGATACAGTGCCTCGAGGTCGATTCCTGGGCTTGGGCTCGAGCTATTAAGGGTAATTGCGGGAAGGGCTAAAAGTTATAGAATGAATAAGTGAAGGCTCTTATGGCCAATGATAAGCAATAAATGAAGAACAAGTATGAAGATAGCAAATAAGAGCAACAATATCAAGAGAATATGTTAGAGAGAGAGAAAAGAGAGTTCTTATATATTTCGTGTAGAACAATTGGAACAACAGAGTCAAAAACCCCATTTATATAGGAGGGGAATCCTAACATAGCATTAATTACAAATATAGGGGGATGGGACAACTAGATGACACTACACTCTGCCAACACTAGCTGCATACCTAGGGAACTCCCCATTCCCATCATGACCGCAACCAATATTGTCATTAGGTTGGGCGTCAATGATCCTCGAGGAAGGGAACTCGACCATGACCCCGCATCCTCGAGGCCTCGAGATGATATTCAGAAATGCTTTAATGATGAGAAATTGGACCCTCCGATTTTGCCGTATACAGATAGTCTCCGCGTTACCTAGAACGAAGTAATAGAAACAATTTTGAGCCTCTGTTCCAAGGGCACCATCGCCATGATGTCAGCCTATAAGAGCATTAAATTCCATGCCACAAAAAACTATGCAAGGGTCGCCATCAAATGTAACTACCGAGGAACCCATGAACCACTATTGGCTTATCCCCTCCGCTGTTTGATAATCCTTATTTTCCTAGCATCTTCATGTTTGTGAGTCACCCATATTCTTTTACACTCTTCCATCTTATTTTCCTAGAGAAAATTTCACGATCGCAATGGCCAAGACCTCTAGGACGGTTCCTTAGCGAAACGAAGTTACTTCTTCATCTCGGTCTTCTAAGGAGAAAGCAAAAATGATACCCACTCTGGGCCAATGTACTCCCCCAGATATTAATATGTCAAAAGATTATACCATCGATAAACCCCTTTCTACACTGGGCTGATGTGAGCACGTGTCGCGGTATGTCAGTGTCATGACCGATACAGAAACGATAAAAAGGGACAACCGATGGAGGAAGACACTGGACATGGAAATTCTAAATTCTGACGGGAACATAACAGACTACAAAACCTGTTTCCTCCACATATATACTTATTCCTTTACCTTAGGACAGTCGATCCTTCTAGGTCCCCTCCCCCGGAGGTAGATCTGGTCATCCTCCACTTTTGCAATAAATATCAGGTGACGCTCGGTTAAATTCATCCCTCTTTTGGGAGGATAGTCTTGATGCTCCACTACTTCACCAATGAGGTTGGGGACAAGACCTTCACCCTCAATCATTTGATCAGGATGTACAGCCCCCAGTTCTATCGAGGCTTGATTAGGCTTCATCATCGATCCAAAAAATCATTTTTCTCGAGTATCGATGAGGAGAATGATCGGGGATGGATGAGTAGGTTTGTTCGGGTTAAAACCTCGAATATCATTCCGACCGGGAGGATGCCTCTCCCAGAGAGGTGGAACACACAGCGTAAGCATTTTTCCCTTCAGCCATGTTTTGTGATCTCCTTTCTTTTCTTCCAAAAAGATGACCTCTTTTTGGTTTTTGCAGTAGCTACTTGGTATACTGAAGCGGTCTCGGATCTGCCGGGGTGGAACGAATGGTTGGATAACAAGTTTCCATATCTTGCCTGATTTGGAACCGATCTGGCCAAGACGTGGTGGTGGCCAAAAACCATGTTAAAGTTCCTCTTACCACCTACACCTTAGCCTTATGATTTTCCTTGTACCTTCTTATGTTGATAAGTTATGTGCTCGTAGGCCTTGGTGAGAATGTGTCTATAAGACCGCCTCCTAGCGGAGAGACGACGACTTTGGATCCTGTCAAGGGCAATAAAAGGAAAGGCAAGGAGGCTATAACCCTTCCATAACAAAGAAACCCAAATCATGTGGGCCTCGAACCACCGTTAAGATCTCCGCTTCAGCTTCTGAAGCAAGCCTCGATACCAGAAACAAAAATGATGATGAAAGCGAATATCGTTTGGAGGAGAGGCTGAGGTCAGATGTGGGAGCCCCTCATGTACTTCGATTGAAAGCCGCTGAATTGGGGACGACTGATTCAAGTTGGTCCCACACAGCGGGGACCCTCAAGGAAGGTGTTAACGTGGTTCCTGATCCCGCGGTCGGACGCGATGCATTTTTTTATGGGGGGCCGTAGCCACCGATCCTGAAGGATCTAGGCTCGGAGCTTTGCAGGGGCAGGAGTTGCCCACTGAGGACCTTTACGACTTGTGTGATTTTGGCTCGAGCCTTTGATTCTCATCAAGGGAAATAAGGTATGCCTAGGTTGTAAACACCGCCAAACCGGGGATTCCTCTCAAAAGAGGGAGGCTCACTTGGCAAGTATTTGATGATGTTAGCAATAACGTCGATCTCGATGTTCCTAGCACTGTCAAGGCGGCGAAGAGATTCCTGCAGCAGGTGATAGCGATCTTTCATATATTTCTTTTAGTCTAGAGTGTCACTCTTCATTCTTGTAACTCTTTCGTTGTGCCACAGTGCAAGGAGATGTATGATCACACCCTCTCCAGGCTTCGTGAGGGGCTTTCATGCAATGAGAAGTAGTTTTGTACGCTTACCTCGAGATTACGAGAGGCGGAGGCCTATTCTGCCCAGAAGAAGAAAGAGTTATGCGAGCTTCAATCTACTTTGGAGGGAGTGCTCCAGGAGAAAACTGATCTCGCTGAGCAGGTATTTTTCCTTGCATGAGCTCGACCTTCGCTCCTATAGTTCGACACTAGCTGACTTACTTTTTCTTTTGTAGGTCGAGAAAAAGGACTCACATATTGGGCAACTGGATGTGGAGATCCTCGAACTGAGGAAGCAGAACGAGATAGCAAGCTGAGAGTTGGCATCAGCAAACGACCCTCTCAATAATGCTCGAAAGGAGATAGCTGCACTAGTTGCGGCCAAGTCCGAGATTGAAGGAAATGCTGCTACTTACCTGAAGGATGCAACCACAACTCATCAAATATCCCTTGATGTATTGATAGAGGTCAAGCACAAACTAGCTCAGTATATTAAACATGGTAGGGCAGAGGCGAGGAGAGAAACCTTAGAGGAGATTGAGGTCAGAGGCATCGATCTGTCAGTTGATCTTGAGGAGGCCTGTAAGTCAAAGAGAAAGTTGGAGCTCTTGATTGCCCCAGATGAGGGCGAAGATAGTGGCGATGAAGAGTATGCCTCATGTCTCTTTGCTTTCTACCTTTTTTCTTTTGTACGCAATCCCGAGGGAATGAATTTTGTAAAGATATCTCTTGTAAATATATTTTTAGCAATGCAATAAAGGGGGTTTATCTTCTTTCAATATTTTTGTTCTTTTTACCTCACCGCTCTTGCGAAATTAATATTCGACGTTTGTCGTTAACTCTTTGAAAATCGTACTCGGAGCGACAAGGACCCCTAAATCGGGTCCTATCCTGAAGTTAGATCGACAACTTCATTAGGGCCGATTTCAGTGATATTGAGGAGCCCTCGAGGCCTCACTGCTTCTAGAATTTTGCAGGGTAGCAGCATTCTTGCAATCTGATAAAGAGACCCCGGGGTGATCCTGCAAGTACATTTCACTAGGAGAGGGTGACGTTAGTGCAACCAAAATTAATTGGCCTTCTGATTAGGCAATTTGTTGCTGCTTTGCCCCTATATATTCATTCAATTGCCCCTTACGTGGTGATTCTGCTACTTTGAGGGACTATTCCTCCCATAGAACCTAGCGCTTCATGCTAGTTCTCCCATTGTTTCAACTCAAAGCCTTTTCCCAAATCTATATCTTTCCCTTCTTATTTTATTGTAGCCATGACTGCTACATCGACACCTAACCACCAAGAAGAGGGGAGTTCTGCCTATGCTCCTCGCCCGGTTGGTGGTACACTATCAGTGCCCGTTGAGCTGGTCTCGAGGATCCTTACCTCAAGCAGAGACATCTGCTGGGGAGGCCTCCTAATGTTCCAGGTCACTGGGAGCATGTGTCGAGGTTCATCTCATCAGTGGGAGAGAAAAACCTCGAAATGATCAGAAAAGATTGTGGATGGGGAGAAGGTGTGGTAATGTAAGTACCTTCCTCCAAGGAGAGCATCATGACCTATGTCGAGGGGTTTTTGAGCATGTAAATGCATACTTTTGCATCAGGTCCCCCCAACCGGGTCGTGCTTGATTTGTGTTGGGGATATTGGGTTACCTTGGCGCAAGCTCACCCCTTCCTTTGGAAAATAGTGCAGACGATAAGATATTTTGCCGACAAGGCAGGGATTGTGTTTACTCTCAACCATCTCGTGAGGTTATATCAACCACTGCACAATCGGGGTTTGATCACTCTGCAACGTCAATCCACCCAGGCTCCTATCGTTAATAATGAAGAGGATAAGGATCGCGGATAAATGAATTGGTTTGTTCGAGTTCGAATGACCGATATCATTCTTGGAGAGTTTTTTCCTTTTCTTGAGAAATAGAATTTCACACGTAAGTGTCACACCTATTTTTACGTCGTTTCGATTGGAGGCAGGCTCCATAATGACATTTTTCTGTTAAATTTTTGTAGAAATTCCTTGGTTGCCGAACGAGGTTCCCGATTTAGCCGAGTTGTCTCGTAAGCTAGCGACTTGCTTGGCTTATGATAAACGCAGGTGGCGAGGTCTGTCCAAAGAAAGGTAGGAGGTGAAATATCAAGGTAGGCGCCTGGTGGCTATTTTCTCGAAAATGGTAATTTTCTTTTCAGCGTACTGACTTAGCCACCGTAGGTATCAGAGATCTTTTCGAAATGAGTCCATGCCCTCTGGGAGATAAGGAGAGATTTTCGACCTTAGAGTCAAGGATTGGTGATAAATAGAAAGGGCCCCCAGGATGTGAGGGAGCTTGCAGTGGGGAAAATCCTTCTCAGCGATTTAAAAGAGGCGATTCAACCGATCGTCTAGATTTGTAGGACAGTAGGCCATAGGACATTGGCTCGATCTTTGGTGAGGCTCAGCGGCTCGGCTTTATGGTAATCTTTGGTAACCATTGTAAGATTATTCCGGTCCCACACTCTTCCATTTTCATTGAATTTTCTTTCGTAGGCCTTTGACAGGTTCAGATCCGAGCTGCTTTGCTGAGAGGCCCGGTGGCGGGAAACTTTGAATAGGGAGAAATCCCTTAAGCCTTTTTGTGCGAAAAAGAAAATGAACTGGTTTCCTTGCGATGCGAGGCGAATCGAAGCCGGACTCGGAGTTGGAGCCGGAGCCGTGAGAGCTGCCTCAAAAGACAAGTATCCTATATTTCGTGCAGATGTACGCTCCCCTTTTCATCTTTGTAGATTAATATTTTGATATTTCAGTTGGAGAGCAAGGCGGAGGAGCTGGAACAGCTTTGGGGCAAAGTTGGCCAGACCAAACGTGAGTTTGACGAGCTGCAGGCGCATGTAGATACCCAAGTTGCGGCCAAAGGGAGTGCTCAATCCATGGTTTCGGCTCTTGAGGTGCGAATTCGGACCATTCCTGCGAATGAGTTTGCACGAGTGAATATGATCGCAAGGCTCTTGTCCAAGCTCTCGAAGGCGAAGGTCGAAGTGGTGCATGTCCGGGCTGAGGTTGTGATGAGCGGTACCAGGGTAGATCAGAAAGCGGGCAGTTTATTCGAAGAGCCTGCGATTGCTAAGGCTGAACTGAGGAGAGCCCTCGATCGTGCGAGTAGTAGCAAGGATTGCGCGAAATGAAAATCTCGGAGGGAAACTCTCGAGGAAATTCATGCCAGAGGCTTTGATCTCTTGGCGGAGATCGAGAAAGCCTAGGGGGAGGAGTATGATGCCAAGTTCCTTTTGTCCCATGTTGAAGACGACGAGGAACGGGCCGCCGGGCCATAGTCCCCGGGAGGGGGGTTACTTTCTTTTTTGTTCTTGTGTATACAGCTTTCGTAGTATGTTGTAAATGAAGCTTGTATTCTATGACCTGTATGTATATGGGGGAAACCCTGCAATTTGTATCTTCCGTGTTTCTGCTTGTCAATATTTTAACCAGGTCAATTCGGCCTTTGAGTTAGTAAGAATCTTTAGATTCGTGATACGACCCTAGGCTCATTGGGCTGGTCTGGGGGCTCTTACTTGCTTAGTCGATGTGACCTTTTATGTGTGTGGCCCTGAGGCTCATTAGGCTAGCGACAATGGCTCTTACGCTTTGCCCTGAGGCATACATATTTAACTATTTAAGGTCCAGTCTCTAAGTCGGGTTTCGACTCAAGCTCAATCGACCCTCAAGTTTTCATGTTGTGTGAGCTGGCGATAATGGCTCTTACGCTTTGGGCCGATGTGCCCTTCTAATGTATGGTGGTGGAAATGTCTCTTACGCTTTGGATCAAAGTATATTCGAAGTAATGGCCTGTGATTTTTTAGCGACGGTCGGGCGTCTCCGTGTCGCGTTAGTTTGGCTGGTATAGCCATATTACCATAGTCATTTATGCTTGGACGGAGCCATTTTTGGTCCCGAGTGTAGTAGTTTAGGTGTCTATATCGAGGGTATGACTTTTCAGGGATCTTATAAGTTCGATATAGCCAAAACGTCGGGATTGAGTTTATGCTTTTAGGAAGGTCTTACAAAATATTCATGCCTTTGAGGTCTTACAGTTTTGTTGATACTTGGTACAAGTATGATTCATGCTTGCTTGAGGTCTTGTAGTTTTTGTGGATACTTGGTACAAGTATGATTCATGCCTTGCTTGTGGTCTTACAGTTTTTGTGGCTACTTGGTACAACTGTGATTTATGCGTTGCTTGAGGTATTACAGTTTTTGTTGTTGCCTTATATAGGTCTTACGTGACCGAGTCTGCCCGCTCGGGGTCTTATGGCCTCGAGTTTTTTACTGAATGGAGATTGGCGATAGTCTTCGAGTCGTCAAGGCTGTTTTGGCTCGGGAGCCGTTATTCGCAAGCTTGGTATTGCCTCATTGAGGGCTTACAATTTTGGAGGTTTCGACCTTGAGGTCGTGCAATTTTTGAGATTTTGATGCTAGTCCCCGAGTGCTCGGGGCACTTTAAGTCGTGGAGGTGTTTCTTGATTTTCATGCTGCCTCGTAGAGGGCTTATGAGTTTGGAGTTTCGACCCTGAGGTCATGCGGATGTCGAATCATTGACGCTAGTCTCTAAGTATTCAGGATGTTTTTGATGGAGGAATTGTTTTGGCGAAAATGCTGAGTTTCCTTTGGAGTATGAGATGCTTTGAACAAAGGTTTTCTTTGATTGCTTGGCACAGGTATACATCATTTTGTTGTCGTGGGACCGGCTATATAGGCACGGTTCGTTCGAACGTTAGGCCCGATACATCATTTTACTATTGGGACCAGGGGGGATGCCATCCAGTATTCGGGGTTGATTGCAAAGGAAGTGTCAAATACTTGTTGAGTCTTCCCTAGGTAGAGCGTGGGCGTTTCCTCGTCAAAAACCTTGCTGAAAAAACCCTCTTCGGGATAAAAACACGGTTGAAGGAAAAGAGTGTAACGGACGCTTCGAAACCTTAATATCTTCGATCTGGGTTGGCATCCCAGCTACTTTGGTCGGGGGCCTGCACAAAAGTTATTGTGA
>MU680922.1:0-24582 GCA_026770625.1 Nicotiana glauca | reverse complement strand
CTAACCCGATACCTATGAAAACAATAATTTCTTAGTTTATTTAAATCTTTGAAACTTAACTTAACAATTTTTACATAAAATTCCATTACTCAGGCTAGGGACCTCGGAATTCAATTCCGGGCATACGCCCATGTCCCATATTTTCCCACGGACCCTCAGAAATTGCCAGATCGCGATTCCGGGTCTGTTTTCCCAAAATGTTGACCGAAGTCAAACTTGGTCTTTTTAAGGAGACTTAAAGAAGCAACTAGGCTTATTCTTGCCCAAAATTCTTCTAACTTCCGAACCACCCGCCCCCGCAAGTCATAATTTAGCTAAAGCAAATACGAAAAGTATTATTTAAGGGAACGGGGTTCGAAAATGCAAAATGACCAGTCGGGTCGTTACATTCTCCATCTCTTAAACAAACGTTCGTCCGCGAATGGATATAGAAAAGTACCTGGACTGCTGAATAAGTGGGGATATCGGCTCCGCATGTCCTCCTCGGACACCCAGGTCGCCTCCTTGACCGGTTGGCCCCTCCTCTGGACTCTCACTGTAGAAACCCTCTTGGACCTTAGCTGGCGGTCCTGCCTATAAACAATGGCAACTGGCTCCTCTTCGTAACCCAAACTCTCATCTAACCGAATGGTATTGAAATCCAACACATGTGATTAGTCGGCATGGTATTTCCGGAGCATCGATACATGGAAGACTGGATGGACTCCTGATAAACTGGGAGGTAGCGCAAGCTCATAGACAACCTCTCCAACTCGCCTCAATAACTCAAAGGGGCCAATAAACCTTGGGCTTAGCTTGCCCTTCTTCCTGAATCTCATAATGCCCTTTGTGGGCGAAACCTTCAGGAGGACTTTCTCCCCAATTGCAAACGATACATCACGTGCCTTCTAATCCGCGTAGCTCTTCTGCGTGGACTGGNCACTATATGCCCCAAGAATGCCACTGACTCTAGCCAAAACTCACACTTGGAGAACTTAGCATAAAGCCTCTGCTCTTGCAAGGTCTGAAGCACTACCCTCAAATGCTGCTCGTGCTCCCCCAGGCTACGCGAGTATATCAAGATGTCATCAATGAAGACAATGACAAAAGAATCAATAAAGGGCCTGAACACTCAGTTCATCAGATCCATAAATGCCGCTGGAGCATTAGTCAAGCCAAATGACATCACCAGAAACTCATAGTGGCCATACCTCGTCCTGAATGCAGTCTTCGGAACATCTGAATCCCAAATCTTCAGCTGATGATAGCCTGACCTCAGATCAATCTTAGAGAACAGTCTAGCTCCCTGCAACTTATCTAACAAATCATCAATACGGGGCAATGGATACTTGTTCTTGATGGTGACCTTGTTCAACTGGCGGTAATCAATGCATATCCGCACAGTCCCACCCTTCTTTTTCATGAACAGCACTGGTAAACCCCACAGTGATACACTAGGCCTGACAGACCCCTTAGCTAACAGCTCCTTCAGCTCCTTAGGAGCCATACGGTATGGTGGAATAGATATAGGATGAGTGCCTGGGGCCAAGTCGATACAGAAATCAATATCACGATCCTGAGGCATGCCAGGAAGATGAGAAGGGAAAACATCGGCAAACTCCCGGACTACTGGCACTGAATCAATCGTCGGAGACTCTACAGTGGTGTCTCGAACATAAGCTAAGTAGGCCAAAAACCCCCTCTCAACCATGCGTTGAGCCTTCTGGAAGGAAATAACCCTGCTAGGTGTATCCACGACGGAGCCCCTCCACTCCAGTATCGACAACCCTGGCATCACTAAAGAAACAGTCTTGGCATGGCAATCTAGAACAGCGTGATATGGGGTAACCAATCCATGCCCAGGATAACCTCAAAGTCGATCATATCGAGCAATAGGAGATCTGCCCTAGTCTCAAAACCACAGAAAGTAACCACACAAGACCGGTAGACCCGGTTCACAACCACAGAATCGCCCACAGGAGTGGACACATGAACAGGAACACCCAAGGGCTCAAGAGAAGTGGCCAAGAAACGAGCAAACAGAGATGATACATATGAAAACATGGACCCTGGATCAAATAATACCGATGCATCTCTACCACTGACGGAAATAATACCTGTGATGACGGCATCTGAGGCTAATGTATCCGGCCTAGCCGGGAGAGCATAGAATCTAGCTGGAGCTCCGGCTGCCTGGCCTCCACCTGACTGAGAAGTAGCTGGCTGACCTCTCACTGTCTGGCCTCCACCTCTGGATCGACCTCTACCACTCTACCCTCCACCTCTAGATGACTGGGCTGCTGGTGCTGGAGTCGTGGGCTACTGCCCCTGCTGTACTGCCTTGCCCCTAAGCCTGGGGCAATATCTCCTCATGTGGCCTGGATCGCCACACTCAAAACAACATGGTGCGGTGGCCTGCTGTCCTGATGACTGTCCCTGATGGCTCGTAGATCCCGTGGGAGGATCCTGGATAGCCGGTGGACGATATGAATTCTCCGGCATAGCACTGAAGTAGGGACCAGAAGAACCCTGGGGACCTGAATACCCATTGGTAGAACCCTGAATAGCTGGCGAAAGGTAGGAACTCTCTAGCATGGCACTGAAATGGGGGCGTCCCCGATCGAATACTGGGCTGCAATTCGGCGACAAACCTCCGCACTCTCTCTGCATCTGTCAGAATTATCATGAGTGCATGGCAAGATAACTTAGAAAACCTCGCCTCGTAGTCGGTCATAGACATCTGACCCTGCTCAAGGTGCTCAAACTGATACCGCAGCTCTTCCCTCTCAGAGGGCGGAATATACCTGTCCAGAAATAACTGCACAAACTGACCCTAAGTGATGGGAGGAGAATCGGCAGGCCTGCCAAGAATATAAGACTGCCACCATCTGTGGGCCCTGCCCTCAAGCTGAAAAGTATTGAAATCAACTCCATGTGACTCCAATATCCTCATAGCGTGCAGTCTGTCCCTGCACATGTCAATGAAATCCTGAGCTTCCTCATGAAGCTCGCCTCCGAAGACTGGGGGGTGAAGTCTGGTCCATTTGTCTAGTAACTTTACGGATCATACTCCATAGCTGGCCTAGGCTGGGGTACAGCTGCAGCAACTGGCTGAACCCCCTCTGCGGGCTGGGCACCCGGAGTCTGATATACTACTGCTGCATGAACTGGAGCCTGAGCAGTAGGGGTCTGTGCTCCCCCTCCTGCCTGCGAAGCTGCTGGTTCTGCTGGAAATAAACCAGCCTGAGTCATGGTGTCCATGAAACGAAGCATACGGCCCATGACCTCCTGAAATCCTGGCGCAGTCATGAAATCCGCTGGAGTAGGCATGGCTGTAGGCACCTCTCCCTGCTGATCAGTAGTGGGATCCTCCGCAGGATCTGCTGGTGGCGCAACTGGAATGGCTCTGGGACGCCCTCGTCCCCTACCACAGGCCGGTGCCCTCCCCCGGCCTCTACCTCGACCTCTGGCAATGGGGGAAGCAGCTCCTCCCAGGTTCAGAACATCGGCGGTACGGGTTCTCACCATCTGTGAGAGAAAAAAAGAGGAAACTTAGTACACTGACCCTTGCACGATGAAGAATGAATAAAGAGTAGTCTTTCCTAACACCCTATAGCCCCTCGAAGATAAATACAGACATCTCCATACCGATCTACAAGACCCTATTTGGTTTTCCCGTAACTTGTGAGACCTACGTGAACCTAGTGCTCTGATACCATGTTGTCACGACCCATTTTGCCTAAATAGGTCATGATGGCGCCTAACACCATAATTAGGCCAGCCAACTGCATAATTATGATTAAGTATCTATATTTAGTTTAACCAATCCAGATATACTAACGTTTTTCAATTAAATGAAGAAATCTAGAAAAATCAATAAGTACTGACATAGTCATACAAATCCCAAAAATGAATATTCTCTACAGTGTGTGCCAGAACCCGGTGTCACTAGCTACGGGCGACCAGGAGAGTATACACAAAAAAATATACAAAACACTATCGTACTGTCTGAATCAGAATAGACAGAAAATCATAAATATAGGAAGGGACTCCTTCAGCTGCGGATCGGCATGAGAAAGAAGACAACTCACCGTAGAAGTCCCAGAAAGTGCTCACTGATGCGCACTCGAGTGATGTCCGGATCCACCTGCGTCAAACCCTGTACATTTAAGTACAGAAGTGTAGCATGAGTACATAAACAACGTGTACTCAGTAAGTATCCCGTCTAATCTCGAAGAAGTAGAGACGAGAGATCGACTCGATACTTACTAAGGTCAATTAATATATATATACATAAGTGTGAATATGGCATGATCAATCATGGAAATTTTACAAGTAATGGCAGGTTATAGCATGTAGTATAAGTCAAGAAAATTACAACATGAAGTTTATAATTTATCAAGTGAGATAATGGCAAAATGAAGCATATATAAACTTTTCCACAATTAACATGCGCACATAATACTGAGGCGACGGCCCAAACCAACAGTAATAAATGTGCACTTGCCGAGGGTCGACGGCGCGCCTATAGATGCATCTATTCATACCGAGGCGATCGGCCCGATCCACAAATAAGAATAAAATATCAAATTCACATACATGACACATAAATGGTCAAAATACCAAATCAAACATGATCAACCATAGAAATAAGCTCATATCCTCATTTTTAAGTCTCTAGTGCATACTAGGTGTTCATGACAACAATTTAACATAACGGATATATTTAATAGGCATGATATAGGTCCTAAGCTACCCGGACATCTAACATAGTAGTAGCTACGAACGGGCTCCCGTCACCTAACGCGTGCGTAGTCCCCGCATTTAGCAACAAGTACTCAACACAAAACCGAAGGGGAGAATTCCCTCTTACAAGGTTAGAAAGGAGACTCACCTCGCTCTGAAGCGCTCTTTCAATCACAAGACTAGGCTCCAAGCTCAATTCGAAGCCGAACAAGCACCAACTAATTTAAATAAGGCAAAACTAATCAATCAAGTCTCACAAGGTTGAATTCTAGCTAATTAAGTGATTTCCCCAACCTTTCCCGCAAGTTTGCTAAATTCCGACCCCGGGTCCACGTGCCCGAATTCCGAGACTTTTTGAAGAAATTATTCTCTATAACCTAAGGATTACTAATATGTAAATTTTTGTCCATTACATAACTAATTAGGTGGTTAAATCATAATTTTACCAGAACCCTAGGTCTAGCCCTAACCCTTGATTTTATTTGATGTTTTTGTGTTAAATCTACCTAATGTTCATGTATTTAAGCTAAGAGTGTGTGGGGATTACTTACCTTGCAATGTTGTGTTGAAACCCTCTCTTTGAAAGCTCCAAAATCGCCCCGAAATCGGATAAGAAATGAGAGAGAAGGGTTGGAGTTCGTATTAAATGAACTCCACTGGCCCAACGATTTTTGCTTTTTGCGGGCTCATTTCCGCACCTGCGGAGACTGCTTATGCGGACTTTAGCCGCTTCTGCGGTTCAAGGGGGTTGACCAGACCGCTTCAGCGGTCGCCTATCCGCATAGGCGGGGCCGCTTCTGCGGTCCCAAGGCCGCATCTACGATCCCCCTTCCCTTTTCCCTTTTTGCTTCTGCAGTCGAATGGCTGCTTATGCGGTCACCCCATCTGCGGTCAAAGAGCCGCAGAAGCGGTTTTGACAGAAGCAGCAGAAGATGTTTCTTTTCAAAAATCCGACTTCGCTCAAACCTCGACCATTTGATGCTCGGGGCTCCCGAGCCCCGCCCGAACATAATGACAAGTCTGAAATCACAAGGCGGACCTAATCGAACCTTCGGAACACCCAAAACATTATTAAATCAAGGAATCGGACCCCAAAACCAATTGATCCAACTTAATGAACTTCAAGTTCTTAACTTCCTACCAACGGGTCAAAACACCCTTAAACTACTCGGATTGACACCAAACTTTACGGGTAGGTCTTATATGATATTTTGGGCTTGTACCAAGTTTCAGAATGGAAATCCGAACCCGATACCTATGAAAACAATAATTTCTTAGTCTATTTAAATCTTTTAAACTTAACTTAACAATTTTTACATAAAATTTCATTACTTGGGCTAGGGACCTCGGAATTCGATTCCGGGCATACGCCCAGGTCCCATATTTTCCCACGGACCCTCAGAAATTACCGGATTGTGATTTCGGGTCCGTTTTCCCAAAATATTGACCGAAGTCAAACTTGGCTTTTTTAAGGAGACTTAAAGAAGCAACTAGGCTTATTCTTGCTCGAAATTCTTCTAACTTCTGAACCACCCGCCCCCGCAAGTCATAATTTAGCTCAAGGAAACGCGGAAAGTATTATTTAAGGGAACGGGGTTCGAAAATGCAAAACGACCTGTCGGGTCGTTACAAAAATAGTTTTATGATCAAACCGATTAACTAGCCAATCGGGGCCTCAGACTCGGGCTATTAAGGGTATTCGGGGGAAGGGCTAATAGTTATAGAATGAATAAGTGAAGGATCTTTGTTGCGAATGATAAGATATAAATGATGAACAAGTATGAAGATAGCAAATAAGAGCAGCAATATCGAGAGAATATGTTAGAGAGAGAGAAAAGAGAGTTCCTATATATTTCATGTAGAACAATTGGAACAACAGTCCTTTTACAAAGTGTCAAAGACCCCCTTTATATAGGAGGGGAATCCCAACATAGCATTAATTACAAACATAGGGGGATGGGACAACTAGATGACACTAGACTCTGCCAACACTAGCTGCATACATAGGGAAATCCCCATTCCCATCATGAACGCGACCAACATTGTCATTAGGTTGGGCATCAACGATCCTCGAGGGAGGGAACTCGACCATCACCTCAAAGCCTCGAGGCCTCGAGATGATCTTCAAAAATGCTTTAATGATGAGAAATTACACCCTCCGATTTTGCCGTATACAGTTTTAGGCTATGACCAAAGTGAGGGAATTGTGTAGTAAGGATATGATGACTACACGCTAATATCACGTGTAGCCCCACATTAAGGAATGATTACCGAGCTTTATGTGGGTATGATCCTGTAGGCTAACCAAACTAGGACCCCTTTTTCCAACTCCCGTTGTTTAAATATATTTACCTTTTCTTTTTATATATGCAACTTGTTCAAACCCTTTTCCTTGTTTCATTACTTGAATGTCAAAACATGCCTTCACTTGCAAGTATGCAGTAAAACTGTTTATATCTTTATTTGACTAATTCACATTAGTATAAGTTCGGCCGTGACCCACCGTTGTGGATTGCGAGGGGCGCCTAACACCTTCCCCTCAAGGTTATTTTGAGCCCTTACTCGAAATCTATGGTAATGCAAACTAGTCCATGCACTACAAAAAAACTAGAATTAGCTATGAACGTCGTCGCTAATCTGTCGCTAAAATGCTCGTTGCTAGCAGAATCTTTTGATAATCCATCACTAATCCGTGGCTAAATGAGATTAGCGATGGATTTTTCTGTTTAGCTACATATTTTATCCGTCGCTAAACCCTGGTTTTTTTAGTAGTGATGAGTTAATTGCTCAAGGTGATCTAACACACCATAACACGTTAGGTGGCAACTCTTCAAATACCCAATTCCCAAAAGGAAAAGAGTTATTCCCCCATGAAATGTCGAAACCCGGACGTTCTCCGTGAGAAGGACAAAAGGGGGTGCAACAGGGGCATGCAACCTCTGCTACTAAAGGGTGCATGTTTCTCCTTCCGCCCTCTGTGATTAATGTTTTGATATTTTTAAGTGCACAGAAAAATAGAGAACTTGGAACGTCTTCGGGGCAAAGTTTCGGGGCGAAGTTGGTAAGGCCAAGTGTGAGCATGATGAGCTAAAGGCTCAGGCAGATGCCCAAGCTGCGGTCAAGAAGAATGCTTTGGCCAAGGCTTCTGTTCGATTGAGGAAGATCATAAGGTTCGAGTTTGAGGTTTTGGAGATGAAGTCCGAGGTCGTGGATGTTCGGGCTGAAGCTGAAGAGATTTGAGCTAAGGCCGAAAAGAAAGTGGCCGTCTATTTAAAAGACACTGCCGATGCTCGAGCTGAGCTGAGCTGTGACGAGCTTTCGATCGAGAGAGCAGAAGAAATGAGTATGCTCGATGCAAATCTCGGAGGGAGACCCTCGAGGAGATCCACGTTAGGGGTTTTGAAATCTCTGAAGAGATAAAGCAGGAAAAGGCGAAAGAATATGATGCCAAGTTCCTTTTGTCTGATGCCGAATATAATGAGGAAGGGGACGACAGGCCACAGTCCCTGAGGGGGACGTAGACTATGCTTTTTCTTTTTGATTCTTTGTACAGTGTTCTTAGAGAACTTTTGCAAATGGAGCTTTTTGTATTTTTATGCTTATGCGTATAAAAGAAAGCCTTTCGGCTTCATCTTTCATGCCTTTTCCTCTGCTTGTGTATGTATTTCTTTGTTTTTGAATTTATATGATTGTCGACGATTAACCAAGTGAACTGGACTTTGAGTAATGACCCTTAGGTATATAATTTGGCCTTGAGTCTTTGCTAGGCTGGCCCGTGGGCTCTTACGCATAAAGTCGGTAGGATTTTAACATACGCTGGCGATAGTGGCTCTTATGTATTTGCCTATAGGTGTATTTAGTTAAATATTTTTGGGATCAGTCTTCGAGTCGGATTTTGAATCGAGCTCATTTGGCCCTTAAGTTTTTGAATTTTAAGCTGGTCTTTAGGCTCTTACGCGTTGGGTCGGTACGACCTTTATTATGGGCTAGCGACAGTGGCTCTTACGTATTAGGTCAGTACAACCTCTTAGTGTAGGTTTTATTTTTCCCTTGTTAAAGACTTTTGAAGTTTTTATGTTCGCCCGACCCTTCGACGATTCGATAAGAACCTCGATTGTGAGCCGTTATGCGGTGATAGATCAGCACCTCAGGAAGTTTTGCTTGATGGCTTAATGATTTCAAAATGTTTGGAGCTAATATTATCGAAGCTCTTTTGCTTAGGTCAATGGTAGCCTGATTAACCGGTTCTTTTTGAAGTTTTTTTCGATGCAATTGAAGGCTTGTGATTTTATAGCGACAGTCGGGCATCCCCGAGTCGCGTTAGTTGGCTGGTACAACCTTGTTACCATAGTCATTTTATTTGGCCAGAGCCTTTTAGTCCCCGAGTGAAGTAGATTCGGCGTCTATATCGACGGCTTAACTTTTAAGATCAGAATTATGCCTTTTATAAGGTCTTACAAATTTTAACATGCCTTACTTGAGGTCTTATATATTTGGTTACTTTGTAAAAGTATGACTCATCCATTGCTTGAGGTCTTACAGGTTTGGTATTTGCCTTTATGAAGGTCTTATAAGCTCGAGGTTACATGCATGGGGTCTTATATCCTCGACCTTTTGACAAATCGATGGGGTCACCATCGGTGGCAGTCCCCGAGACATTGAAAGCCTTTTGGCTTTGGTGCCATTTTTTACAAACTTGGTGCTTCCTAATTGACAGCTTATGAGATAGAAGTTTTTGACCCCGAGGTCGAGTTTTTGACGTCAGTCCCCGAGTGTTTTGGAAGTTTTTTGGCTCTGGAGCCATTTCTTGTAAAGGTGGTAGACTTTTTTGAAGCGCAAAGCATTTTGATGGAAGAAAGATATTCTCTAATTACTTGACACAAGTGTACATGTTTTCATCGTCAAGGGCTCAGTTACTCTAAGCGGACACGGTTCGTTCAACCGTTTGGCCCGATACACTATTTTCCTATTGAGATCCTTTTTGGCACGTCTTGATTTCTTTGAAGAGGCAACCTCCCGGGGGGATGCCCGCCAGTATTCGAGGTTGATTGAAGAGAACCCTTGGATACTTGTTGAGTTCTCCTTCGGTAGCACACACATGTTATCTCGTTAAAAACCTTGCCAGTAAAACCCTTGGGATAAAACCCGATCGAAGGAAAAGAGAGCAAAGTATACTTTAAAACCTAAGGTCTTCGAGCTGGGCGGCGCTTTGACTGCATTGATCGGTCACCTACACAAAGGTTAGTGTAAAATGTGAATAAAAAGGGAAGTGGGTGTAGACGAGAATGTGTCTCGTAATTGATACATTATTTTTTGCTTATCCTTTGACCCCTTCGGCGTGGGAGGTGTTGATATCGGTGCCTCATCGTGCACCGCAAACATTTTCCTCGGTGCATGTTTTTCCCTATAAACAATTTTTATTCCATCCTTCATTGGAAAATTCATAATTTTATGAAGGGTTGATGGTACTGCTCTCATGTAGTGTATCTATGGCCTTTCAAGAAAGGCATTGTACCTCATCTCTCCATTGAAAACATTTTATGTTGTGCTGGCCACGTTGACCGGGAGGGTGATTTCCCCTTTTGTTATTTTTCTTGCCATGTTGAATCTGTTGAGGACTCGACAGGCAGGCACGATTTGGTCTAGCAGTCCGAGCTGCTCCACCACCCTCAACCTGATAATGTTGGCCGAGCTACCTGGATCCATAAGTGCACTTTTATTTTGAAATGTATACACTAGAAAAGAGATTACCAGTGTGTCGTTATGAGACTGAGACAAGGTCTCGATGTCCTCATCACTGAATGTGAGAGCGTCTTCGGGTATGTAACACCGACTTCACTTCTCCCTTGTGATGGATATTTTTGTTCTTTTGACAACGGGTTCCAATGGGATGTAGACTCCCCCGACAATCATGTGGATGACATTTTGTGGTTCTTCTGTTTCATCTTTTTTGTTTGCCTCTCTTTCCCAATATTGATTTTTGGCCCGATTGCTAAGGAACTCTCGGAGGTGCCCTTTGCTGAGTAGTTGGGCTACTTCTTCTCGGAGCTGTCTACATTCTTCGATTTTTTGAGTGTGTGTGCCATGAAATTTGCACACTAAGTTGGGGATCATTTGCGACGGATCTGATAGTATAGATCTTGGCCACTTGGTGTTTTTGATTTTGCCGATGGAAGATACGATGTCTGAAATGTCAATGTTGAAGTTGTATTTAGATAGACGGGGTGCCTCCGTCGGTCTGATGTGCCTATCAAATTTGACTCTGTTTATGAGTCCCCGAGGATTCTGACCTCGATCTATCATTCGATCATTTCGTGGTATGATACGCCTTGGGGTATTTTTTCTATATTCGGTGTATGGTTGGTATCTTTCCCTATTTTGTTTTTACCCCTTTACTAGGGGCTTTCTAGGATATACTAGGCCCAACAGGGCTCCTTGATGATCGTCCTCATGGTGGGATATTCAACCAAGTTCAGTTTCAACTACTTTGAAGCTACCGAGCTTCGCTCGTCTAAACCTTGAGTGAAGGCCTTTGCTATCCAGTCATTAGAGACCGGAGATAATTCAATTCATTCCATTTGAAAGTGAGATACAAATTCTCGCGGCATATCGTCCTCTCTTTGTTTGATTTTGAAGATGTCTGATTTCCTTATAGCCACCTTGATGGCGTCGGCATGTGCCTTTATGAAAGAACCTTGTAGCATGGCAAATGAGTCTATCGAGTTCGAAGCAAGGTTTTGATACCACATCATGGCCCCTTCTGCAAGCATTTCTCCAAACTTCTTTAGAAGGATAGATTCAATCTCGTCGTCATTTAGGTCATCGCCCATTACCGCACAAGTGTAAGCAGTGACGTGCTCCTTAGGGTTCGAGGTTCCATTGTATTTCGGTAGATTGGGAATTCTAAACTTCTTCAGAATGGGTTTTGGAGCCACATTTTGTGGAAACATCTTTTGTACGAACTTCTTGAAATCGACACCCTTCAGGATTAGGGGTGCTCACGGAATTTGATTGACCCTAGAGTTGTAGGTCTCTACCTTCATGCCATTGGCTTCTATCTTGTTCTCGCCCAACTCGATCCACTTTGTGGGGTCCTTGAGCATTGTTATGATGACGGGGTCAGCTGCTGACCCGTAGTTGCTTGATATTTCTAGTACCTGTTCGACTTGGGGAGCCATTTCTAGTGCTGCTGTGCTTCGAGTTTTGTTGGTGGCTTTGTAGTTGAGCAATCGCCACCTAGTGTGCCTGTAACATGTCGAAGGTGACGTGAAGGCTAATACCTTGTTCCTCCCGAGGCAGGGTTTTTTGGGCTTCCTATTGGTTTTCTTGGCATATACTCCCGTTGATGTGAAGCTTTTGTCAACGTATTGAGCGTTGCGCGAGACCACATCGATGGGAATTCTAGTGTAACCTCAGGGTTTTATAGTGGTACACCAATACCTGGAAGAGCTACACCATTCTCTCCATGGTGCTCAAGACCATTGTTGTCATGTGCGTTTACTGAGTTAGACATTTTACCAGAAATTAAAGATTCTTGGACAAGAAAAAGTGTGAAAGATAACTTGCGTTATGTAGTAAACAGCAAGAAAACAATCTCTATTATTTTTAGCCCCACAGTGGGCGCCAAACTTTTTACCTTGAAAATGGTAATAGCAATTAGATTTGATTTTGTGGTTCTAAAAATAAGTGATTTATTTTTATGCTATGTGCACGGTGAAATCAGGGGACCGATTTTCCCCCGGTGCGATGCCTCGAGAGTAACCTCTGAGGCATAGGATCTCAGATCGATCGCTTCTCTCGAGGTCTATAAATACCCTACTAAGATCAGACATCGGCTAAGGTCCCAATGAACGAAGGTATCCCCCAAGGGATATACATGGGGTCGATCCAAGCGGCTCGACGCTAGCTCTCTTACGACATAAAGATAAGAGGCTATCACATCTCATTCTGTTTTGTTATACTATGTATTTCGTACTGAGTATGGATGCCCCCTTTTTATAAGAGAAGGGTCACCAACACCTTGTAGAGGCCTCCAATTGTCTGATTCAAGAAAAATAATATCCTCTCTCTCTCTCTCTCTCTCTCTTTTCTCTAATTCATTTATTCTCTCTGATTCAAAGTCATTTTACTGTTGGCCACTCTCCATGTTTATCATTTAATACCCCTCGAGGTCGTCTCTATATTCGTCCCATCTTAACTTATTTCTCCATTCTATAGCTTAATATTGGCCAAAAGAGCTCTACCTAGTTATATCTTAACTATTATCCCGTCCCCGGTTGTCCCCGATAGTTCGAGATCAACATTAATGCCGATCCCCAGGCTACGTCGAACATCTCTACCCCTGGGCAACAAGCCCCTCTGGTTTGGTTATGGCCCTGCTTTAACTTTCTTTTCGTGATTATACTTCAATTTTTAGCACTAACTACCCTAACAAACTAGCGCGAGAATAAATCATGTATTTTTAGAATCCCATATATAAATTTAATTGTTGTTACCATTTTCATGGTAAATAGTTTGGTGCCCACCGTGGGGCTAAAAATAATAGTGATTATTTTATTGCTAGTTTCGTCACACAAACTCACGTTATCTTTCACTTTTTTTCTTGCCCGAGACCTTTTGATTGCAGGCCAAAATGTCCGACTCGATAAACATAGTTGAAAATGATAACCTCGAGGATCATCGGGAAAATGATGTGGCTATCCTGGCCGCTGGAGCACCTCCGTGGAATCCTGATATTGCCCCCGGACAAATCCGAATGGACGCAAATTCACAGGACGCGCAACAAGTAAAAGAAACTTCTCACACCGAAAGGAGCGTACGACACAACGACCAATAGAAAGCGCAGAAATCCCTGGCCCAGGAAGAATATGAAGTTAGTTTTCATGTTATTTTTGAGATGTTACAGGCACAACAACTGGCCATCGCTCAGCTAAAAAGCCATCCAATAACCCCCAGCACAGTGGCACCGGAGATGGCTCCCCCCGCCGAGCGAGTACTCGAAAGGTCAAGCAAAACGGGTCAGTGGCTGATCTCGCCATCATAAAAGTTCTTGGGGACCTCACCAAAAGGATTGAATCAGGAGAGAAAATGATCGCAGCCAACAATAAAAGGGTCGAGACCTATAACTCTAGGGTCGATCAGATTGTAGGTTCTCCCCCAGTACTCAAAGGCTTGGATTCGAAGAAGTTCATTCAAAGTCCATTCCTTGAGGAAGCAACCCCAAAACCCATCCTGAAGAAGTTCAGAATGCCGGAACTCCCCAAGTAAAGTGGCACCTCTGACCCCAACAAACACGTCACTGCGTACAGCTGCGCAGTAAAAGGCAACAACATAAAGAACGATGAGATCAAGTTTGTACTGCTGAAAAAATTCGGAGAAACGCTTTCAAAGAGGGCCATTATGTGGTACCATAACTTGGCTCCCAACTCCATAGATTCTTTCGCCATAGTAGTAGACTCCTTCATAAAAGCACACGCCGGAGCCATCAAAGTAGTGACAAGGAAGTCCGACATTTTGAAAATCAAGAAGAGAGATAACGAGATGCTACGGGAATTTGTTTCCCACTTCCAGATGGAGCGGATAGAGCTTCCACCAGTCTCCGATGATTGGGAAGTGCATTCCTTCACCCAAGGACGGAATGAACAAAGCTCAATGGCTTCGAAACAGCTGAAGTAGAATCTAATCGAATACCCAGCCGTGACCTCGTCGGACATCCATAATTGATACCAGTCAAAGATCAAGGCTGAGGATGACTAGTTGGGAGACCATTCGGGTTCAGTATACCCAAACAGACTCCTGGCCAAAGAGATAAAACAAGGAAAAACAGGCACCAACCAGACCTCGAAGACAGGAGGAACGCCTCAAGGCGCAACCTACCCCACAACGATCGGAGGATAGATCCAGGACAGGATCCTCAGGGGATCGTCAATAGAACCAGGTTTGATCGAAACATGGCACCAACAAACACACCCTACTTATTGGAATACAACTTCAGCGTCGACATATTAGACATCGTGTTCGCTATCGGCAAAATTAGGGATGCAAAGTAGCCCAAACCGATGCAGTCGGACCCTTAACAGAGAAATTACAACATGACATGTGAGTTCCATAACCCACACGACCACCGAACCAGGATTGCCATAAACTACGAGAAGAAGTGGCCCAGCTACTCAAAAAAGGGCACCTACGGGAATTCCTCAGCGATCGAGCCAAAAATTAGTTCCGAGACAGGGAGGCAGTCAAGAAGAATGAAGTAAATGAAATGAAACACGTCATCCACATGATTATGGGGGGCGCCGATACCTCGTAAGAACCCATGATGAGGAAAACAAAAATATCCATCACTAGGGAGAAACGGATTCGGCGATATATTCTCGAGGACGCCCTAATGTTCAGCAAAGAAGACATTGAGGCCATATCTCAACCCCACAATGCTCACCGAACTTAGCTATTTGTTGGATAGCATTACATGGGTTGGGCCTCAAGCAATTGATTCGTATCGAGGCTATTGGCTTCTTGGAACTTTTACATCAAGCAGGCAACTCGCCGTTGCCTCTTGCATATAAGAGGGCTGGCTTCGGCCTATCCACGAGACTTCACTAATTTTTGGGTAGCTGCTCTCCTGTTTCGGCATAGGGCTTCCTATATTTTTAGAGTCGACACTTTATTGTTTTGTTTTGTCAATTCTGCCACAGCTATGGCAACCACCCCGGAGCCGATACGACAATGGGTGGAAAGTGCTTTCCCTAGCACTAGAGAACTGAAGGATTTCGTTCTGGTGACGGCGTATTTGATAAGAGAGGAACATCTGCAGATGGCGAGGCGATACTGTGGGTGAAACAAGGGGTGATACTGTGGGTGTTTTCCCCGGCAAAGGTATCGCGGACTCTACTGACGGGTTCCTGAGCGTGTATTTGTACGCTTTTGCATTTGGCCCTCTTTATAAGGTCGTGCTTGACTGTTGCTTAAAGTAACAAGTTACTCTGGCACAGATTCATCCGTCATTTTGGCGAACGGTGTTGATGATGGGATCCTTTGCGAAAAAGGCCGGAGTTCAATTTTTGCTCGATCATCTCATCATTCTGTATCGGCCTTTCCACCATCGAGGGCTGCTACACTGAAGGGTCGATCGTCGACGCCCTTTGTTGTTGATGATGAGGAAGTTGGGGGTCGAGAGTGGGCCCCCTAGTTTGTCCGAGTTAGGACGACTGATATCATTCCTGAAGAGTTCCTGCCATTCCCCGAAGAGTGGAATTATGCACGTAAGTGGGGCACTTCTCCGTTCTTTCAGTTTTTACCCATATCAAAAGTCAGCCAAATAACCAGTATTATTCCCTTTGTTGTAGTAACTTTGTGGGCGCCGGGTCAAGTTCATGATTTGCCCGGCTGGGTTCGAGAGCTGGTAACCCATTCGTCTTGCGATGAATGCAGGTGGCGAGCTATGTCTCACATCAGTTGGGGAGCGGATCATCAAGGTACATGTGTATGTTAATTTTCTTCTGCCAATGTATAACTGAGGCAGCATTTTCCCAGCTTATTTACACTGGACACGTTGTTCGTGTAGATATTGGGTGGTTCCTCGAGATAAGACAATGTTCTTCCGGAAAGAAGATGGAGTCATCATCCTTCGAGCCGAGACACGATAGTAATAAGAGGGTTTGGGACCCATCATGCGAAGTGGGCATCACTCGAGCCGTCTATCCTCGAGATACCTATTTCTCGACGTGCGGTATTGCCAGGATTGTATTCTGTCTTGGAGAGATCTTGTCATCTTCATTTTGTGGTGAGTTCGTGCGTAATTATTTCATATCCCAGTCCTCCTTTCCTTGTTTAATATTTCTTGCGCAGGCCTGTGATAGGCTCAAGCTCGAGTTGCTTCATCAAAAGGCCAAGCTTCAGAGGGTTCGGGATGAGGGAGAATCCCTTAAGCTTCTTTGCAAGGAGAAAAACGTTGAGCTGCAGCATTGGCGCTGTAAGGCGTATCGGTGCTCGAACTGTGGGAGCTATTTGGCGGAGCAGGTAACTTCCTGTAGTGCGTTCCTCGCATCTTTATAATGTTGAGGCTAACTTCTTATTGCCATATCAGTTGCAGAAAAAGGCAGAGGCCTTGGAGCACCTCAAGGGCAAGGTGAATCGTGTTAGGGCAGTCTTCGAGGAATTAAGGGTCCAAGTGCGGACTCAAGCTTTGGAGGATATGAGCGTCTCAGCTAGGATCTCTGCCTTCAAGGTCCAGCTTCACATGACTTGTGATAATGCTAAAGTTCAGGCAGATATGATCGATAGGCTTGATTCTGACCTTTCGAAGGTTAGGGCCGAGATAATTGAGGCCCGAGCAGAAGTAGCGCTAAGCCAAACCAGGTTGGATCATGAGATGGTGATTTGTGTAAAGAAGGTTGTTGATGCCCAATTTGAGTTGAGGCAAGCCCTTGATCATAAGAAGAGGATTGAGGAATATGTTCTCTGCCGATCCTAGAGGGAAGTATTCAAGGAGGTCGGAGTGAGAGGCTTTATCCTCTCGGAGGAATTGGCTTAAGTAAGGGCAGATGAGAGTGACGCTCGTTCACTTCTTGTGAACATTACAGAGGGAGTTCTTGACGGGCTGTAGCTATTCGGCGCATAGTATAGATCCTATCATTATGTAACCTGGTTTCTGGCACGCGCTGGGAATTCCCGCAGGTGAAGGATGTTTTCTTTCGTATGTAATATATAAGGAGAATTTTTAAAGCATTATTTCTTTTGTACCTTTTTTCCGTTATTGCTCTTGGTTGTGTAGATTTGTTTATGGGATCGATCCCTGAGCCGTGCTATGGATTGAAATCTGATTGGCCTTCTGGCCTTTTCCCGTCTTCATGGTTGGTGGGTGATGACCCTATGTGATCCTGGACCGAAGCATTTTTGCGGGCGCGTAGCCTGGGGTTCCGCCGCGACTGTTAATAGTGTCGTCGGGGCCATGCATTTTTATGCATATGGTGACTGAATTGTTCTAGGGCTCAGTCTCTGATCGGGATCTGGCTCGAGCTAGATTTACCCTTGAGCTGTAATTGACCCTTTTAATCTTCTCAGAGGTTCCGGTTGGAGGTAATGGCATCAATGTCATGCCCTCAGGAGTATTATAATTTTTGGGTCCGTAATTGACCCTTTAAGTTCGTCTGAGTTTTTGGCCAGCGATGGTGGCACTTATGTTGTCTGGTCGTAAAGTCCTTTTGATATAAGGCCCGGAGGCTTGCTTTAGCTGGCGACTGATGACACTTATGCTGTTTGGTCGTGAAGACCTTTCAATATGAGGCCCGTAGGCTTTGTTTAGTTTAACTATTTTTGATCCGGTCTCCAAATCGGGTTACAATTCAAGCTCACTTTAATCCTCAAGTTGTCAATTTTTGAGCTGATAGTCATAGAGACCTTTTGGTGTGAGGCCCATAGGCTTTGGTTAACCTACGACAATGGCACTTACAATGTTTGATGTGTGGCCCGTAGGCTTTGTGTAGGCTTTGTTTCCACTCGTTAAGTTCTTATTGATTGTTTTTCCTGATCCGTCATCATTTCTAAAAGAACCTCGATTTCAAGTTGTAGTCGGCGATGTTTCAAGCACCTCCGAAGGTTCATAGCTCGTAGGTTTAGTAGATCGATGTTTTTGTGATTTTGGAGCCAACGTGGTCGGGAATCATTTCTTTTGCCTGTTGAGGGAAGCCTGTTTTTAATCGGTTCTTTCCGAAGTGGATTCAGAAGATGTTTTAGTAATAGTCGGGAGTCCCCAAGTCGCATTTTATGGGCTGTTGCAGCCATTTTGACTGTAGTCGTGTGCATTTGGCCGTGGCCATTTTTGATCCCGAGAAGAAGTTTTAGGAATCCACACCGAGGGTATGCCCTTTAGAGATTCTTACAAATGCGACGTGTAACCTAAAACTGTAGGATTTTTCATGCTTGTTGAGGTCTTACAGTTTGTCATGCCTGTTGAGGTCTTACAGTTTATGGAGAATGGATTTGGTTTTGCCGAGGCTACCCGCTAGGGATTTACAATTTCAGATTTTCCAGTGCGTGGCGATTGGCGATAGTCTCTGAGCCCGTGAGTTTGCTTGAAGACAACTTTTCGTGAGCTCGGAGCTATTTTTTCTGGGGCTTGGTGAGCGTGGAGTTCCGACCCTGGGGTTGCACAAGTTGTTGAATTGCTCATGGTGAGTCTTGGAATATATTGGATCGTTCTAGGCCTGAATACCGCCTTTTGTGGTCTTGGGGCCATATTGCGAGGCCTTTGTGAGCCCGGAACCCTGACCCTGGGGTTGTGAGGGTGCCGAATTGGTTAAGCCTCTGAGCATTTCGGGATGTATGTGATTGTGGAAGTTTTTCCCCGAGGATAAAGAATAAATAATTTTCTTCGAGGCGTTTAATGATTGGAAAATATTCTCTATTGCTCGGCGAAAATATAAGTTGCAAATACATGTTGTTTCATTGCCGCGAGCCTGGTCTACATGGGTATGACTCCCATGATTATCCGATGCACTTGTATTGTCCCATATGGGAAAATAGAGAGAGGTTGTAGGCTTGTAGGGTCCCTTCCCAGGGGACGTGTAGTCCCGCTAATAATCTTGGTGGAATTCTCTTCTTGATAGAAAACCTGATCGAGGAATAAATGTCCCGCAGTCCCATGGCGGCTGCTGATCCTCGAGCGCGTTCCAGAACTACTGAATGTCTTGGTTGCCTACCTGCGTACAAATTAACAACAAGAAGAGGAAAAAGGGAAATGGTAAAAGACGTTGTGTTTCTTGGAGTATGCCCTTCGGCAGTCGCATTCTTCATCTGGCCAGGCCAGGCAGAAGATGCGAGTGCACTTACCCTTTGACCTCATTTGAGGGTAGCGTCGGTTATGGGCATATGGTGAGGAATCTCCTTTCGTCGCTTGTAGTCAGATGATTTTGCTCCGTGCCTGCCCCTGGGATCCACACCCGTGGAGGAATAGGGTTGGAACTGCATTGACGTACTCGCCGTTGTCTTTTCAGAGCATCTGCACCCTGCGTCGCCCGATGTAATGGCCTGGGCCCGCGCGGTCCGCGTCAGAGGGAACTTTGGATATTATGGCAGCCGCCACTGGGGACACATTAGCGGTTCAGCACGAGGGTGACATCGGTCCGGACTATCCTTACTATCTTTGGCTCTCCGTTTTTGGTACAATTTTGGCTAATATACCTATAATCATTAGTGTATGTTTTATTTATAAAAGAGCTCGAATCGAAGGAAGGGATTACCAATACGCTGAGGCGATGCCGAGGTGGAGTCTTAGCGTCTTTTTTCCTCAGGCGAGAGGGTGTCCTCGGGGAGTACTCCCCGAGATTGTCCCTTTCTGGTGACGGGCACTTGCATTTTACATTCTTCGGATCTTGGCGGGGTGCCGCCATCCTTAACGGTTGTGATGATATACTGCAGCTTGCCGACTCTTCTTTGTTTGGTTTCCCTTTGTCCGTTGAGCTGGACCCAGGTTCGCTTGCCTGGTGGTGCTTTGTGGTTGCCTTTATTGGACGGTGTAGTTGCTGTTCTCTTGGGTCCATAGCTCCAAGCATTTCGTGACTCTCGTGGTGGGCCACGTTTTCCTTGGAGGAATTTTGGTTGAGTAGGTCTGAGCCACTCGGAGTTCCCGATTTGACTTATGATGACCATTATGCTTGGAACCGCATCGTTGAAATCGAGCTCTGTCGGGCGAGGTTTCTTAGCCGGTTGCATCTTGTTGAATCTGGTACCCTTGGAGGTTCCTTGTGGATATCATCTTTGGGCTGCCACCCCGTTATTGCAAGATGCATTGTACCTCGGATCGTTTCTTCCATTCACTCCATGTGGATGATGGCTTATTTGTTCGGTGTCGGCTTCTCCACAGGGGATCTACCTGGATATGCCGGTCCAATAAGGGTTTCTCGAGGGTTATCCACGGCTCTGACTTGGGTCCGATGTTGGTTGCTGGTGTATGACCAAGTCTCGATCGGATATTCGACCACGCTTCGCTCGAATTGCTCCGGAGCCGCCGGGTATTTTTTTTCGGGATTTGGGCGAAGGCCCGTGCCACCCTACTATTCAAGACCAGGAACGATCTCATTTGTCTTGTCGGATAGCGAGGCGCGGTTTCCCGTGATATTTTATTTCTTCTACTTTTCTTTGCCTTTGGTGTACTGAGCCCTTTTGGCATTACTTTAATGGCGTTGGCGTATGCTTTCACGGATCATGTCAGTATGGTGAATGGGTTCCCGAGATCTGATGTCGAACAATGATGCCGCATCATGGTCTCTTTCGGGGGAATTTCTTTGAATCTCCTCATCGGGATGGGCCCGAGCTCTCCATTATAGACGTCGTCATTACCAAACAGGCATGCGCGAGTGGTGATGTACTCGTGAGGACTTGAGGTCCCATCATTTCCAGGGAGTCTCATTGTCTCTGACTTCTGTATATTGGGTCCCGGGATCGTATCTCCGGAAATGGTTGCTGTAGAAGTCTCCGCTAGCGTGAGTCTATCCTTTTGATAATGTGTTCCAGCACCCTTACCGTTATAGAACAGGTCGTTGGCTCGTCGTCGCCCGATACCTCGGGTACTGGCTCGAAGCGTGGAGATATTTTGGGTGCTACCGTGCTAAGAGTCTCCGGGCGTTTTTGTAGCTGAGAGATAGCCAACTGCTGTTCATGCAACATTTCAAAAATAATATGAAGGTTAACTTCCCGTTCTTCCTAGGACAGGATTTTTTGGGTTTAATATTTGTTGGTGCGTCATGTGCCACCATAGTGCAACACCTCGTTACCCCGCTGTGCAGCATATGAATCCATATCCACTCGGGCCGATCTGGATGCGTTATTGGGGTCCTACAGTGTCATGCCAGCCATTAGGATGGCCATACTGTCTTCTTTGCGATTTTCGGGGTTATCGTCCTTGATTCCTTTTATCAAGCTGATCATTAAACTGAAATCGAAAGGTCTTGGCAAGAAAAAACGTGAAAGGTATCGTACGTTTAAGTGATGAAACGAGCAATAAAATAATCACTATTATTTTTAGCCCCACGGTGGGCGCCAAACTGTTTATGGTGAAAATGATAAAAAAAATTAAATTTGTAAATGGGGCTCTAAAAATGCGCGATCTATTCCCGAGCTAGTTTGGAAGGGTGGTTAGTGTTAAGCGTGGAGTAAAACAGTAAAGGTCGAGCAAGACGGGCGATAGCCAAATCAGTAGGGGATGTTCCCTAGCTCGGAGCAAGCCTGTAGATACCTCGGGGCCAGGCTTCGAGCCTATCGTGGGCCTATCGGCGGTAGCCTTATCGAGGGTAATCGGGAGAGGGATAACAGATAAGTACGAATATACAAAACTCTATACCGTCAATATTGAGCTAAATGATGAAGAACAATAAAAATGTTAAGGCGAACTCGAGGTGAGAGAACACATATAGCTTAGGAGAAAGAGAGAGAGAGAGATATTATTGCTTAGTGGAGAAGTGGGAGCAACATTTGTCCGTTACAAGGTGGGGTGAGTCTCCTTTATATAGGCGAGGGACCTGATATAGTACAAGTGTATTAATTGTAAGAGTACAAGGATAGGAAGACTTGACACAAGATCTCACGATAGGCTCTAGGTAGGCTAGATTCGTCAGTTGTAGCCATGTGCATGAGAGATTTCCTCCTTTGTGTTGAGCCTGGCTCCCTTCGAGACGGACCTCGACGAGCCCTGAGGTCAGGAACTCGATTGTGGCTTTCCATCCTCGGGGTCTCGAGAAAAATTTCTAAAACGTCCTTGATAGCAAAAAATCAAGTCTTCTATTTTTTCCGCATACAACAATGAAGTGCTAGGGCGATCTCGAGGTCGATGAAGGCAGATATCTTAGAAGAAAGAGAGAGAGAGAGAGAGATATTATTGCATTGTGGAGAAGTGGCGCAATATCCGTCCTCTACAAGGTAGGGTGAGTCCCCTTTATATAGGCGAGGGGACTCGGTATAGTATATGTATATTAATTGTAAGAGTATAAAGATGGGACGGCTTGACGCAACACCTCACAGTAGGCTCCATATAGGCCGGATTTGTCAGGTGTAGACATGTGCCTAGGAGACTTCCTCTTTTATCTCGGCTTCGGACCTTGCTTTCTTCAAGCTGAACCTTGACGAGCCCTAAGGCCGAGAACTCGATCGGGCTTTCTACCCTCTGGGTTTCAGGGAGGGCTTCAAAAATGTCTTGATAGCACAAAATCAAGTCTCCTGATTTTGCCGCGTACAATTATATCGGGCAATCAAAAATACCCTCCCCCTCCCTTCTTTTTTAAGAGAAAAGAGAAAGGCTTGTTGTCAAGGATAAATCAATATGAAAATCATTGAAAAAACCTAACTCGGCCTATAATAGGTCGATTCAATGCAACAACACATATATCGCACCAATGGATCAGAGGATATCTTCCAACGCCTTGTTCTCCAAAATGAAAAGTCACATCATACTCCCGATAGAGGCCTCTCCGTTGAATACGTCCCGAGATACTCGGAGACTTAAAATGATTTAGCATCCACTCGACCCTAGTGTAACAACCCGGCCGGTCATTTTTGGAATTTATGCCCCGATTCCCCTTTAACTTCTTTCCCTAAGTTCATTTCTGCTATTTTAGTTTTGCCGGGACGTTCGGTATTAGGATTCGGAGTGTTTTGGGACACTTAGTCCCTAAATGAGAGTTTAAGAGTTGAAAAATGGTCCGTATTCGGAACAGCATGAAGACGACCTCGGAATGGAAATCCGATGGTTTCGTTAGCTCCGTTAGGTGATTTCGNTCCGAGGGTTGGATTTGAATTCCGGAAGTTGTTGTAGCTCCGTCATGTCATTTGGGATGTGTGTGCAAAATTTCAGGTCATTCGGACGAGGTTTGGTTAGGTTTTTTATCAAAAGCGTATTTGGTTAGAATTTGAGGTTCTTATGCTTGAATCCTTGATTTAATTGGGTTTCCGGTGTTGTTTGAGGTGTTTTGAGGGTTGGTGCAAGTTTGAATAAGGTATTAGGTGGTATTGGTGCTTTTGGTTGAGGCCCCGGGGGCCTCGGGATGATTTCGGGTGGTTAAAGGGGAAATTTTTTAAGTTGTTGCAGCTGGTATGTTTTCCCTTCTGGTATTTTCGCTTCTGCGATTTGGGAACCGCAGAAGCGGAGCCGCAGAAGCGACTTCCTCATCACATAAGCGATTTTTGGCTTCCTCTCAGAGACCGCAGAAGCGGTCATATTTACGCAGAAGCGAAACCGCTGAAGCGGTCATGTTTCCGCAAAAGCGGAACTTCCCCCTTTAATGAGAAACTGCAGAAGCGGTTATTTTGCCGCTTAAGCGGGACCGCAGAAGCGGTCCCTTGTCCGCAGAAGCAGAAATGTCTGGGCAAAAATAGGAAATTTCGAGGGTTTAATTTCATAAGTTTGAAAATCAATTTTGAGCTCGGGCAAGGGCGATTCTGAGAGGACTTTGAAGAGGAGATTATAGGGTAACATTTCTATGATCCTTTCTAGTTATATTCCATCATTTAGTAGTTAAATCCACCTTTTAAATTCGAATTAAGGATAAAAAATTGGTTAATTTGGGGTAAAACTTCTTAGACCTAACTATGGGGTTTTGAGGGGGCATTTGACCTCCGATTTGGGAGATTTTTATATGGTTAGACTCGTGAGAGTACGAGGGTTCTGAAAACGTAAAAATTATTCGATTCCGAGACGATGGCTGGAGAGGCATTTTGGTAATTTTACCTATTTTTGCGCCCTAGTTTTAATTTTAATAGCGGAATCAGTTGTTTGCAATATTATTTACGATGTGTAATTAAATTGAATAGATTTGGGCCATTTGGAGTCGGATACTCGTGGCAAGGGCATCGTTCCCTAGTTGATTT
>MU680921.1:8747-59796 GCA_026770625.1 Nicotiana glauca | reverse complement strand
GTAGGTCACAACTCACTAATGGATGGTAATGATATTACTGCACTTTGGAGTGCTAGAAGTTCTCAGATGCAGAAACCTAAAAGGAACTTCAATGTAATTTGTGATTTTTGTAAGATGAAAGGACATAGCAAGGAAAATTGCTATCAGTTGGTTGGATATCCGCCAGATTTTAAGGGGAGAAGAAAGCCTATGGCTAATTCTGCACACCTTGGTAATCCTATGCAATTAGGAAACCATAGTCAACAACAGGGAATGGGAAATATGTCAGGAAGTGCCCAAACTGCTGTTGATTGCTTTAATGCAAGTTCCATAGGGCCATCAGGATACTTTGCAGGTACAGAAAGAGATACAAGAATGAATATGTAGATGCCAATGTCATTTACTGCTGAACAATATGATCAAATTCTGAAAATGCTACAAAAGGACAGCTCACAAGAATCAACAGTGAATGCAGCTAATGCAGCAGGTATAATTGATTCTCCAATACTTGCAAATGCTTTCAGTGTAGATCATTCAAATGATAGTAAAGCCAAGGATGATAAATGGATTGTAGATACAGGTGCAACAAACCACATGGTGTCTAGTAGTGATATGATCTCCAGACCTAAAGAAAATTCTATAAGCATATGAGGAAAAGTTCATTTACCAAATGGTGATAACTTGGATATATCCTGTGTAGGAAGCTCAGAACTAGATCAAGGGATAATATCCAATGTACTTTTCATACCAGGGTTTAAATATAATCTACTGTCAGTGTCAAAATTGACAAGGGAACTAAATTGTTGCATGCAATTCTATCCTGATTTTTGCCTCCTGCAGGACCTTCACACTAGGAAGGTGAAGGGGACTGGTAGAAGGAATGGAGATCTCTACTACTGGCCTTGCAGTGATAAAGACAAAGCTCAAGCAGCAGCAGTGCTATGTGTGAACAATGAAGAAGAACTATGGCATAGAAGATTAGGACATGTCCCACATAAGATCCTACAGCAGATGCACATCATAAAATGTAATAGATTACACAGTCATAATAATGTTTGTTCCATTTGCCCTCTGGCAAAACAAACAAGAGTTCCTTTTCCACAAAGTACTAGTAGAGCTTCTAAGGTCCTTAATTTGGTGCATGGTGATTTGTGGGGTCCTTATAGAACTCCAACATATGATGGGAATAGATTCTTTCTTACTTTGGTAGATGATCATAGTAGAATGGTATGGATTTTCTTGCTCAAACTTAAAAGTGATGTATCTACAATCATAAAGGACTTCATGACTCTTGTGAAGACACAATTTAATAGTGCTATCAAAGTATATAGAACAGACAATGGAACTGAGTTCTTTAATTCCCATTATGCTGAAATGTTTAGACATGCAGGTATAGTGCATCAAAGCTCCTGTGTTTACACACCCCAACAAAATGGAGTGGTTGAACGAAAACACAGGCAGATTCTTGAAGTTGCAAGGGCCATCAGGTTTCAGGAAAATATTCCTCTGAAGTTCTGGGGTTTTTGTGTACAAAATGCAGTGTACTTGGTCAACCGGATACCATCCACAACATTGGCAGGTAAATCACCTTTTGAGATGTTCTATGGTAGGCCACCCAAACTACAACATCTGAGAGTTTTGGGGAGTCTTTGTTATGCCACAACTACAGATAGAGGTGATAAATTTGGAGCTAGAGCAGAACCTGCAGTCCATATGGGGTACTCCTCCACTCAAAAGGGTTATAGATTATATAGCCTTACTAATAAACATTTCTTTGTTAGCAGGGATGTCTCTTTCAAGGAACATATATTTCCTTTTCAGACTACATTCTCAGCACAAAAGAGAAGCACTGGTGAGCAACTTCTTGATGTAGATGATGCCTTTGTTGTTGATGTTGTTGATTCAGAGGCTCCATCAACTCCCTCTGAGGCATCACCAATTCCTGAACATATGCTGCCAACTTCAACAGACCTGGTTCAGCCTCCTATTCCCACACCAACTTCTGCATCAGTATTGCCACCTCCAAATATGGATTCATTGAATGCTGCACCAACTGAGGGACTCAGAAAGTCTGCTAGGACTTCTAAGCCACCTGGATGGCTTAATGATTTTGTTCATGGGATGCCACAGGCAGGGCCTTCTACATCATCAAGTTCCAGTTATCCAATATCAGCGTACATGTCATATGCTTCCTTATCTTCTTCTTACTTCAACTCCATCTGTTCTTTTAATGCTGCTATGGAACCTGCCACCTATACTGATGCTCTTCAAGATCCCAAATGGATTGCTGCCATGGATGCTGAGCTAAAGGCTCTCCAAGATAATCACACCTGGGAATTGGTTTCTCTACCTCCTACCAAAAGAGTCGTAGGGTGTAAATGGGTGTATAAGGTGAAATACAATGCCCAAGGAGAGGTTGAGAGATACAAAGCTCGCTTAGTGGCAAAGGGTTACACTCAACAGGAAGGGCTTGATTACCAAGAGACCTTCTCACCTGTAGTGAAAATGGTTACAGTAAGGACTGTTTTGTCCTTGGCAGCCATGCATGGATGGAAGCTACATCAAATGGATGTCTTCAATGCTTTTCTTCAAGGTGATCTGTTAGAAGAAGTCTACATGACACCTCCTCCTGGTCTTTTAAGTGAGGGGGAGCCTCCTAGAGTGTGCAAACTTCAGAAGTCCTTATATGGGCTTAAACATGCTTCTAGGCAGTGGAACCTGAAGCTTAGTGAAGCCCTCTCTTCATCAGGATTTCTCCAAAGCCATCATGATTATTCTCTTTTCAGTAAAAAGTCCAGTTCTGGCTTAGTTTTAATTCTCATCTATATGGATGACCTCTTGATCACTGGTTCTTCTTCTCAGTTGATTCAGGAGGCCAAATCTGTCTTAAAAAATCACTTCAAAATCAAGGATCTGGGGAAAATGAGATATTTCCTTGGTCTTGAAGTTGCTAGGAGCAAACAAGGCATTTTGGTCTGTCAAAGGAAGTTCACTCTTGATCTTATTGCTACACTTGGTTTGGAAGGTTCTAAACCAGCCTGCACACCTCTAGACACTAGCCATAAATTTACTAGTGTTGAATATGATCACACTAATGCTCAAGCAAATGCCAATGTGGTTGCAGATGAGTTACTTGTTGATCCAAGAAAATATCAACAGTTGGTTGGAAAGCTGCTATATCTCACCATGATAAGGCCGGATATCAGTTATGCAGTCCAAACTCTAAGCCAGTTCATGCATATGCCAAAGAAGTCTCATTGGGAAGGGGGCTTAAGAGTAGTAAGATATCTCAAGAATGCACCAGGGCTGGGAATCTTGCTTTCTTCTCAAGTATCTAATCAGCTCACAGTGTACTGTGATGCAGACTGGGCTACTTGTCCAATGACTAGACGATCACTGAGTGGATTTGTGGTTAAACTGGAAAATTCTCTTATCTCCTGGAAATCCAAGAAACAGAATACTGTATCAAGAAGTTCTGCAGAAGCTGAGTATAGAAGTATGGCTAATGCCATAGCAGAAATAGTGTGGTTGACAGGGCTGTTCAAGGAGCTGAGTGTTGAGCTGCAGCTTCCTATAAAGCTCTATTGTGACAGTAAAGCAGCCATACAAATTGCTGCAAATCCCATCTACCATGAAAGAACAAAGCATATCGAGATAGACTGCCATTTCATTCGAGAAAAGATTCAACAAGGCCTAATACAAACTGCACATGTTTCTACAGACTTGCAAATTGCAGATGTGTTGACAAAAGGATTAGGGAAGGCAGAACACGAGTTCTTGTTATCCAAGCTGGGAGTGTTCAATCTATTCACACTGCACAGCTTGAGGGGGAGTATTACGAATATAGATGTAGGTTGAGTAGTTAGTAAGGGTATTTAAGTAAATGACTAATTAGTTATTTTTAGTAGTTAATATACAGTATATGTACAGTACATTTCTTTAGACTTTGTTCAAGTTCAATAGAGGAGTTATTTTCTCTCCCAACCTTCTCTCTCTTTCTTCGACTGTATTCATGGCAAGCATATCAATGGCTGCCTTTGACAAAAGGGTGTCTCCAACACCAATTGAAAGGTATAATTGACGAAATATAATAAGTAGGAATAATTCATGTGACCAATTGGAAGAAAAAACTTTGGTTTTCTAAGAGATGAAAATTTTGATCCCAAAAGTGAATCCCGTTCAATTCATTCAATCTGTATTAGCAAATTGTTTATGACCCTGCTCAAACAATCATCTTAAAAATCATTCTAATTTCGGTAAATTTGAGAGGATTTGATTGTGACGTGTAGTTGACTAATCTAAATTTGCATTGTATAGGCATATTAATCATGGGGTGGAGATTTTCCTGTTAAGAAGTTTTTTATTTTCTGGCTCGAATCTGAGACTTTAACAGTATGTCAATTTGAACTTAACAAACGTGTAACGTTATTTACACAAATTCGATCAAAGCCGTCAGGGCGAACCTAGAGTAATGAGTATGGGTTCCCGGAAACCCAGTAACTTTTGCGTATACCATGTATTTATATTAAGAAATTCTCTAAATATTTGTAAATACCTAATTGTGAACCCAATTATTATTTCATATTAATTTGAGCTTCAAATCTTGGATCCGCCTCTAAAAGCCGTCCATTTGACGTTCAATAGTTAAACTGTCTTGATCTAATTAACCAAAGAAATCCGATTTCCCCACTGCTATTAAGCTTCTAGAAGTAATTAAAAGCTAGGAGAACCCTAAGGGGTCGTTTGGTGGGAAATAAGTTATCCCATAATTAATTATTCCGGGATCAGTTATTTTGGGATTTGTTATTCCACCGGCCCATAGAGATAAAAATACTATAATTCCGAAATAATTCATCTTAAATTTAATACCGAAATTAATTATCCCTTATATTTCATACCAAACGGCCCCAAGTTAATATACAGAGGCTTAGTGATCCTTTCTGCTACTGGAAAGACAGATTATCTTTTTTTGGTGAGTGTATATTCGACTATTGATAGTATAAACACACACTGTTTGGTGCATAAGTAGGTGTAAGGCGGCAAAAACTGAAAAGGAGAGCTTTCTAATTTGGTCAAAGATTGACTTTTTGTATGGAAAAGTGATATTCTTTATCTTAGCAACAAGAACTTGTGGGACATTAATTAAAGAGCAGATATTTTCGTGTATCCCATCAGAGAGAGTTTTTTAAATTAATTTAGAAGAACACCTAGAATTAAAGGGAAAACTAGATGGAAAGGGACTATACAAAGTTAATGTGGTCAGCAAATAGTCAAATATAAACTAAACCTTTCAGCACAATTATTACACACCACCAAGAATAATCATGTTTTTTTTTACCATTTTGTGCTTTAATTTGGGGATTAGCTAAAATTCCAAGATGGTTTATTATGATTTATGGTCATCGTTATGATTAAGAGGTATTGCATTAATTACATCAATAATTTTTTGGCATAAATTTCTTTGAAAGCTTGACTTAAACTTTTAACGGGCCGGGTACTATAATAAGAGTCTTGCTAATACGAAGTTTCTTATCTTATTGAGAATTATCATCACCTTTTCAGCACCCCTCATGCTGAGAGTAAGATTTAAAATCCCTTAAATATTTAGATTAATTTAAAAAACTAAGTTGAGATAACATGCCTCCAATAATGTTATAGTTTGTTACCATCTTATCTAAAAGTTTAGTTATTACCGAGAAAACACGGCTAATTTCTTACTTATATTATGTCTCTAACACCTGGGGTGTATGTATCTGGGGGAGGGGGGTTCCATGGGGCACGTGAACCCATGTTTCCCGCCCTAAATTATGTATAGTATTGCTATAGTTTTTTCAAGAATATTTAAATATATGTGTGTGCACCATGCTCAAAGTATTATATGATGTGATATTTATTGGATATACCTCTCTAGGTAAGATTGTGGGTTTAAATCTTATGTCAATCTTGTTATTTTTTTCTTTTTTTTTTTTTCTAGAAGTAGACGTCCACGAGAGATGGGCGTGTCTGTTGTTATTTTTTGCATATTAATTCAGTACTTTTTTTTTTTTGGTTTATTCTTTCAAAATCTTCACACATTGAAATTTATATTCTCTTTCGTCGCTATAAAATCTTATATGATTAAACAAAATATTTATATTAAAACTAGTAGCAGACTAGCAGTGTATGATGTAGCATATAGTCAATGGGTTCAACTGATCTCAATATTTTCAACATGAAAAATAAGTATAGATGTAAGAAAATTACTATTTTTAAAAAAATAATAATTTTGAACTTATAATTCAAAAAGGGTGTTACCATGTGACCAACTCGAAGGGGCTGAAGTCCTATCTTTTGATTAGGAAAGCGGCACATACCAGGGGGTAGCGACTGTTTATTAAAAACACAGGACTCTGCTAAGTGGTAACACGATGTATAGAGTCTGACACCTGCCCGGTGCTGGAAGGTCGGAAGGAGAAGTGTTATAAGCTTTGAATGGAAGCCCCGGTAAACGGCGGCAGTAATTCTAACTGTCCTAAGGTAGCGAAATTCCTTGTCGCATAAGTAGCGACTTGCACGAATGGTGTAACGACTGCCCCGCTGTCTCCGACATGCAAATCATAGATAACCTAGTGGCATTTATGCCAGACCAGAGCATTCTTCTCAAGAAAAGAAAGCGGAGCCTTCCCTAGTGGAAGCCCTCCTAGCCCAAAGGAAAATGCCCAGATCATTTGAAAAAAAAAAAGTATCGGAGGAAGAAAGTTGTTGGACAACTGTATACACGAGGGTACATTAGTATTATGGGAATTGATAACATTGAAAGAAAGGGTAAGGGGTAGGAATCAACTTTTTTAGTTGTCTTTCTAGCGTACGCGCGGTTCTTTTGGATTGGAACCTATCGCTACCTGGATCAATCAACCTATTCTAGTTCGCCCACAAAAAAAGATGTATATTCCAAATATTTTATGCAATGGGTATGCAATCATAAGAATCAAAGGATGAACCAGTAAAATTTATATTCTGCCAAAATTTTGGATTCGCGATTAACACTAGTTAGTTAGAGTTTCTTTTGTAGCGTATTCAAACCAATATACCGTAATCTAAAAAGTAATTTATTCACATTCGATTTTAATTACACCAAGCCATAAGTACATGACCCATGTTTTCTATATGCACACTAACAATGTGGTTAACTAGTGTATTGCATATATATATATATATATATATATAAACAGTGTAGGAAAAATGATACACAAGGATTTTATAGGTTTGTCACATTATGCGCGTCTTTTTTGAACCTAAATATTGAATTACAAGAAAAGGCTGGCCTAGTATTACACCATTTGATTAATAAAAACATGTTCTAGACGGTGCCATTAATTAATGGTGCATGTAAGAGTCTAACATCACAGGGGAAGCTAATTTGTTTAGTTTACGGGTTCTAGAGGCGGCCCAACGAATTTTGTAGCCTAAAGTCAAATTTTATGAGGGGTTTTAACTTTTTATTATTTATTTATTTATTTATTTGAAGTCTATTTTTCTTAACTTTTTTTAAATACAAAGTAATTAATAATTTTTTTATAATCAATAACTCCTAATAAGTATTTTTCAGTTGACAATATAGTTATTCCATTTAATCTTTCTTGAGACATGTGTTGATGTTAGGTAAGATTTTATCAATTTTAATTTTAATAACTTCTTTCCACTAAAACAACGGTAATAAGAGTTATCAACATTATTCCATTAGCAATATACACATTAGGAAATTAAAAAAAATATTTATACTTGATTGAGTGTATCAATTAAACTGCTACTCCATATTCTAATTGTACTATTTTTCTTGATACTTTTAATTCAGAAAATAAATCTAAACCATCAATATCGAATTGATTATTATGCTTTAAGGAACTTTCAATATTTTTTTAAATTTCCATCATCTAGTGATCTTAGTTTTTACCGCTAAATAGAAAATTAAAAATATTTTCATATACTTTGAATTGTTCAAATCTAAGTGCAATTTCCTTGGCAGAAATAATAGCAGTTTCATATCCTTTTTTTAGAAATCAAACTTTTTCACAATTCTCTTTAAACGTATACATAGCCCATAAGGTGTAATAAAAAATGAGGTCACAATAAGTGTGGGGCCTAAAGTATTTGCTTTACTTGCTTCATGGAAGACCGCCATTGATGGGTTCTGGATTTATTTAAAAATGAGCAAATATCATTTGTAGCCTCGGGCCAAACATATATCATCCAGTAGTCACAAATTGACCCATACAATTCATAACCTAAAAACAATAACAATTGGTAGCCGTCGCCTCCCATCCATATCTTTCTTTCCTACTATCTTTCTTCTTCTCTCTCACGCCAGCAATCCATGGTTGTGAGGCCATGGACGCTTTTCTCTCTCTCTCTCTCTCTTTAAAAAACCTCTTTGGTTTTTCTCGTCTCCCTTCTCTTGTATTTCGGAGTTTGGATCCTTTATTCGGTTCTGAAAAGTCCAAAATCCATTGTAATTTTTATTTTATATTTTAATTTTATGTTTGCAATTCATGATTTTGGGCTATATCTGGGTTTTGAATACAAATATGCTATGATCCTAATTTATTGTCATCGCAAACTTATGATCCCAAATCTATTATGGATAAGAAAACATGCATTGTGTTGTGGACCACACATGTGAAATGCTAATGAGCTATGAGAATGTTGTGTTTTGCATAATACTATGTTGGATATGATGATCTGTGCTTTTTTTTTTTCAATTTCAATTTTGTGCTAGTTTTTCTAAATCTCCATTAGTTTGTATTTTGTGACATAATTAATTGATGATTCATAATTTTTATTTTTTTTATAATATTGTGGTTACCTTTTTCCGCGACTGCAAGGACATGGACGCCGGTAGCTGGTTTCTCAATGAGAGGAAGAACAAAGGAGATGACTATGAAAAAAGTTAAAATATCTACAAAATTGACTGTCATTATACAAAATAAACTGTCTCTATACAATTTATATACAAATAGAGTGCCACTATACTAAATATATACAAAAATAGAATATCATTATACAAAAAATATACTAAATAGACTGTCATTATACAAAATAGACTATCAATAAAAATATACTAAATAGACTGTAACCATACAATTTATACAATTAGCTATCACTAAACAAAATATATACAAAATAGACTGTCACTATATAAAATAGACTGTTATTATACAAAAAAGACTATCATTATACAAAATAGAATGTTACTATACAAAAAATACACAAAATAGACTGTCACTATACCAAAAATATACAAATTAGACTGTCATTATACAAAATAGACTGTTACTATACAAAAAATATACAAAATAGACTGTTACTATACAAAAATATATAAAATAGATTGTCACTATGCAAAAAATATACAAAAATAATCTGTTATTATACAAAAAATATACAAAAATCGACTGTTATTATACAAAAAATTCAATTGTTAGTTAATACTTATCAGATCCAGAAATACATTTAAAAAGGTAAAAAAAAAGGCTTCTTTATCGCATCACATGAGGGTCGAACCTGCAACCTTTAGCTTAGGAAGCAAGCGCTCTAACCACTAAGCTACATGCCCTTATGTTGTCATGCTTATTCCTTTCAGCTATTATATGCAATACGTTTGGGCCAAAGAGCCATTTTTTGTAAGTAAGACAAAACATGGGCTACTAAAATTTTGAGGGGCTATAGAGGATAGTTTTCACTTTAAAAATAGCTATATTAGGTTTCTAAAAAATTATTATACATATTAAGTGAATTTTTAGCACAAATACCTTATTAACCAAAACTATCGAATTGTACCGAATCCGTAAATAGAAATGTCGCTCCGCTTTTGCATAACATGTGTTAATTATGGTTGCTATTTTAGAATAAAGCGTGTATTATTCACTCTTCAGTCTTCATTTCATGGTTTGGCCATGCAATCGGATTTACAGTCTGTTCGGCGTTTTTTTTTTTTTGGCAAAAGCATTTTTAGTCAAAAATTAAGGTGTTTTGCCAAGCTTTTGGATGAAAAAAAAAATTCTTTTGAGGAGAAATAGAAACAGAAAAAAGTAGTTTCTCTCCAAAAATACTTTTTTGAGAAGCACTTTTGAGAAAAATACATTTAGAAACAGTATTTAAAGCTTGACCAAATATTAATTGCTGCTCAGAAGTGCTTTTCAGACTAATTAGTCAAATACAAACTGTTTCTCACTAAAATTACTTTTGAGAAAAACACTTTTAAAAAAAATAATTCTCAAAATAAACTAATTTTTGCAACTTGACTAAACTGGCTATTGGAACAAAAAAATAATCTTAGTTTTCAAAGCAGCGAAAGTGGAGTTGAAAAACTGGTCATACATAAAGTCCTTTAAAATATAGATGGCATTAATTTTGCCAGACCCTCATGTACATATCTAGTTCAGCTTACCGTCCCGTGGAGGGAATGTGTGTTATTATTAGTTTCCTTATATTGACTACTGCATGTGGATTTTCAAGAAAACAAGAATAGAAGAAAAGATTTTTTTAAAAAAAAATTAACAATGAATTCCGGGTCAAACTACGTGTGTACATTGGCTATATATATACATATATACATTGACTATATATATACACACACACCACAGTACAGTAACATATAAACTTAATCTATCTAGCCAGAGGCAGATTCAAGTTTTAAATTTAATGAATTTAACTTTTAAATTTTTTATCATTGAACTCATTATACTATTAAAATTATGGATCAAATCTAATACTTGTCGAAATTCTTACATATAAATCCAATATAATGTAAATGAAACCTAACCCAACTGGTTGTAGGTCTGTTGATATATAATCCCCATGTATTCTTGTTCCATTACCTTATTCATCCATATTAACTTTCTCTATTTGAGTCACTTAATTTCACGACAAATATAGCTAAAGAATGTGCAAACGAGTTGCCTTTTGTGGCGCGTACATATAACTAATTTCTTAGTTATATTATGTCTCTAACACTATTTAGTTAGAGTTTCTTTTGTATTGTATTCAAACCTATACCTTAATCTAAAATGTAATTTATTCACATTCGATTTTAATTACACCAAGCTATAAGTACAAGACACGTGTCTTCTATATGCACATTAACAATTGTTAACTAGTGTGTTGCCTCAATCTCTCTCTCTATATATAAACAGTGTAGGAAAAATGATAAACAAGTATTCTATGGGTTTGTAACATTATGCGCGTCTTTTTTGAACCTAAATATTGAATTATAAGAGAAGGCTGGCCAAGCATTATACCATTTGATTAATAAAAACATGTTCTAGACGGTGCCATTAATTAATAATTAATTGATGGTGCATGAAAAGCCTAACATCAGTGACGAAACTAACCTTTTTAGTTTACGGGTTCTGAATATAACTATATTAGGTTTTGAAAAAATTATTATACATATTAAGTGAATTTTTAACACAAATACCTTATTAGCCAAAACTATCGAATTGTACCGAATCCGTAAATAGAATTATAGCTCCGCCTTTACATAACATGTGTTAATTAAGGTTGCTATTTTAGAATAAAGCATGTTTTATTCACTCTTCAGTCTTCATTCGGATTTAGAACAAAAATATTCATGTTTTTCAAAGTAGCAAAAGTGGAGTGGAAAAACTGGTCAAAGATACAGTCCTTAAAATAGAGATGACATTAATATTTGCAGACCCTCATGTACACATCTAGTTCAGCTTACCGTCCCGTGGAGGGAATGTGTGCTCTTATTAGTTTCCTTATCTTGACTACTGCATGTGGATTTTCAAGAAAACAAGAATTAAATTTTAAAAAAAAAAAAAACAATGAATTCTGGGGTATATACATATTCGTATCTATATTTCTACCAATACAGTACCATATAAACTTAATCTATCTAGCCAAAGGCAGATCCAAGATTTATTTAATGAGTTTAACTTTTAAAATTTTTAGTATTGAACTCATTATACTGTTAAAATTATGGGTCAAATCTAATACTTGTCGAAATTTTTCCATTAAAATCCATACTCCGGATCGAAAGTTATAGGTTCAGTTGAACCCCATAGCCGGCCATGTATCTAGCATAATAGTCATAGACAGGTGAAACAAAATCATTTAGTTATTTTTTTTCCCATTAGATTCACCATGATATTCATTCCGACCATTTTCATCATTATTAGGTCACACCCTAATGTTTTCGTACTTCTTTTTGCTTCAAATATAGATCTCACCACTAGGGTCTTTTGCAATATTTTGACTTATATAATATTCACGAATTTCTCGTAACATTTGTAAGAAAGGGTGATTGTAGACCGGGGCGGATCCACCTCCCGGGTTCACGCGAACCTAGTAGATTTTGTCCAAACAGTGTAAATGTGTTTGAAAAATTCACGAAATATCTATAAATGTTTGAATATGAATCCAGTTATTATTGAAAATTTACTCAAGGTCATTGCAGGACCCATAAGCATTAAATTCTAGATCCGCCTCTGATTGTAGTGTAACGACCCGATCGGTCGTTTTGAGCTTTTGCACTTTGATCGCCAGTTCTCGGGCACGACTTGCCACGTGTAATGTATTATGACTGATGTAGATCGTTGGTTTTGGTTTCAGGATAATCAGAATGAATTTGAAAGAACAGTTTCAGTTGAAAGCTTTGAATTTGAAAGGTTTGACCAAGAGTTGACTTATTTGTATATGAGCTCGGATCAGAATTTTTATGATTTGGTTAGCTTTATTGGGTGATTTATGACTTAGAAGCGTGATCGGAATTGGTTTTGGAGGTCCGGAGTAGAATTTGGCTTGAATTGGCGAAGTTGAGATTTTGACGATTTCCGGTTGGTAGGTAAGATTTTGATCCGGGAGTCGGAATGGAATTCCGAGAGTTTCAGTAGCTTCGTTATGTTATTTGTGATGTGTGTGCAAATTTCAGGTCATTCGGACGTCGTTTGGTCAGGTTTTTGATCGAAAGTGTATTTCGGAAGTTTTTGGAAACTTAGGTTTGAATTCGATGAACTTTGAGTAATTTGATGTTGTTTCAGGTGTTTTGATGATTGGAACAAGTTTGAATGATGTTATGGGTTATGTAGGTAGGTTTGGTTGAGGTCCCGAGGGCCTCGGGTGTGTTTCGGGAGGTTAAGCGGATCAATTTCATATTTTGAGAACTTCAAAAAAATTGCAGGTCTCAGTTGCTGGATTTTTGTTCATTGCGATCGCGTTGGCTATCTCGCGATCGCATAGAAGCCTTGGAGGGAGCAGTTACATTTTTCTTCGCATTCGCACAAGTAGGGATGCGGTCGCATAACTGGGTAAAATCGTTGATCGCGAACGCGTGGGGCTGATCGCGTTCGCATAGAGTAAAGTGGACCTGAGGTATTGATTGGAAATTTGTTCATCGCGAACGCGGAGTGTGGTCCGCGATCGCATAGTGTAATTTGGCAGTGCATTGCATTCGCATGGGATCTGCTGCGTTCGCATAGGGTTAATTCTGGGAGTTGAGTTTTTGTGCTTCGCGATCGCGAAGGTTTTCCCGTGATCGCATAGAAGAAATTATGCCTGGGCAGAATTTTTTTAAAGTCATCTTGTTCGCGAATGTGGGTCTATTTTCACCCATAACTGCTCATTTTTGGAGATTCTTGAAGGAAATTAAAGAGGGATTCAAGGGAAAACGACTTGAGGTAAGAATTTTGGTCTTAAAACTCGATTATATTGTGAAATCTACCTAGAAATTCATGGAAACTAAGCTTAAAATTGAAGAAATAGGGCTTGAGAAATTGGACTTTTGAATTGGGATTTGAAGGACCATTTGAGGTCGGATTTGAGAACTTTTGATATGTATGAACTCGTGGAAAGATAAGGAATCTATTGATGTAAAAATTTCTGAGTTTCGGAAGTGGGCCGGGGGCTCGGGTTTTGGTAATTTTGGGATTTGTGTCCGTTATTGATTGTTTTTGCTTGTGCTTTGTTCCCTTAGCATATTGTGCTGTATTCGTTCTAATTTTGGATAGATTCGACGCGCGTGAAGGCCGATTTGAGGGGCAAAGGCGTCGCAAGCTAGGTATTTCGCTGGTTCGAGGTGAGTAATAATTGTAAGTGATATTCTGAGGGTTTGAAAACCCGGATTTGCACATTGTAGTGTTATATTTAGGTGACTTATATGCCGAAAAGCGAGCGTGTTGGGGATTGTGACTTGGTCCGTCCCGATTGATGAATTTACCGTGTATTTGACTAAAACTTGCTTGTTATCATCAGGATTTTGGTTGATTGCTATAATTGGGCTTCGCGCCAACTATTTGCACCCTTCGGGGATTATTATCACTGTTTTCTCACTGTTTTGACTTATTACTTGAACTCAGTCATGGTGTTTTCTACTATTTTACAACTTAGCCATTTTTTACTCAGTTTTTAGACTTAAATGATACTTCTAAATGATGTTTTGGGCTGAGAACTACCATTTTACTAATGCCCAAGAGGCTTGTGAAAATTTTATCTGACTGAGTGTAGCCGAGGGCCTGTGTTGTAAGGATGCTTTGGGATCGGGCTGCACGCTGCAGCAGTGTTATACTGGTACTGATATGAGGCCGAGGGCCTAGATTTGATGCCACGAGATGGCTTGATATTGCGCTTACGGCCACTCTCGGAGTCTGTACACCCCCAGTGAGCACCGTCGTCGCAATATATGGATCGGGCTGCACGTCGCAGCGGCTACTATATGATACTGATCTATGTGTTTACTTTGTTTCATTTGTCTGCCATTATCTATTATTTGTGTTACTTCACGGGGTAACTACCTGATTGCCTGGCATTATCTGTTCAGTGATTGTTGTGCCCGAGGGGTGGATTTCTGTGCTTATCTGCACTAATTGTTTTGCATTCATTTGCATAACTATTGAAAAAGTCATTTTCAAAAGAGGTTTAAACCGAGCTAAGATGTCTTCTAAAGATTTCACAGCTTCAATACTTTTTCTCAAGGGGTTTTATACTGCTTCTATACAACATGATGATTTGTCTTACGTGATTTCTTACTGCTCAGCTATTATTTACCTTTATTACTCACTGAGTTGGAGTACTCACTTTACTCCCTATACCTCGCGTGCAGATGCAAGTATTTGTTCCCCCGATAGCGGGTTTTGAGCTGATCGGAGGCTAAGTTATCGGAGTTTAGTGAGGTGACTGCTAGCGTTTGCAGCACCACATTCCTTCCTTTTGTTTATCAGTCCTATTTTGTTTTTTCAGACCTCGTAGTTGTATTCATACTTTAATAAATGCTCGTGACTCGTGATACCCTGGTTTGGGCTGTGTCGGGTTGTACTTTCGCTAATTATTATCATTAAATCATATTTAAACTGCTTATGAATTGTTTAACTATTTTAAAAGGATGAATTAGGTTTAGTTGACTGGCCTTGTCCCCAAGAGAGATGCCATCACGACCAGGCCTGGGTTTGGGTTGTGACAAGTTGGTATCGGAGCCTAGGTTACATAGGTCTCACGAGTCATGAGCAAGTTTAGTAGTGTCTCGCTGATCGGTACAGAAACATCTGTATTTATCCTCGAGAGGCTGCAGAACCTTTAGGAAAACTTCACATTCTTGAATTCTTGTCGTGCCTCCTTGATTCATCTTGAAAGGTAACTCTTGGAATTCCTTCTACGCGTTCGTATACGCGCATGAGCGCTCAGTATCAGATATGCCTCGATGGCTTGTGATTCCTCGATCGAGGGGCGAGATGTGATCTCTGTGAGTTTATGTTGGGCCAGTCTGGAGGACTTGAGGTCGGATCTTTGCATATGGCTTGAGCACCGAGGTGCTGATTGTGTGAGCAAGTGTTTTGAATTTACATGTTCGGTTCGTCCCTCTTAGTGGTAGTGACGGATGGATAACTATGTGATGAGTGTGTTAGTACTGAGAGATATATGTGTATAACTTGGAAGTGGCGAGAAAGGGCTACTGGAGGATAAAATAACTATTATGTGCTGGAATTCCATCTTGATTCGAGGTATAGCCCCGAGTTATAAGCGTGTGAATGATCTTTTCATGTTTCCCAATTGCGAGAGGAGTAAATTTCATATTGTGGTATGAGTTCAGACTCAGGAAGACTAAGTAAGTGCGTATGATTTATGATGGTGGAAGGTATGCAGAAATGTTAATTGGAGGCAAAGTAGGTGGGTTATCTCCTGCGGAGTGTTCTGGGGTTGTGTGACCCTTATGTGACTGTTAAAAGGTCTCAGGTGCAAGTGGATGTAAGTGTTGAAATTTGAATCTTGGGTCGCTTAAGAGAGTGGGATTAACTGTTGCGAGAATGAGTGCGAGATTTGCCGAATATTTAAAGTATTAGATGATCTGTGTTTACACAAGCTTACAAAGGATTTGAGTTTAATCTCACTATGGTATTGTGACATCAATAGAGTATAAGTTTATGAGTTATCGAATGTATTATGATCTATGGCTCCGAGCCAAGTGGGAGAGTCTGTTGTGAGTACTTGGTCGCACGGTTAGGTGCTATGCTGGTTCCAGTTTGAGGCATTGGGGCGAATCAGTTATGGCTAGCAGAGATAGAGATCGAGGATGGTTTGAGTGAAGGAAGAATTTTGGCAAAGGTCATATTATGCTTCATAGGGTAAGAGAATCATGGGATGTCTTAAGTTGTTATTGGTAAAGAATGCTCAGTGCATAGAGCAGGAAGTTGTTTGGTTGTATTGGGATGAGGATTTCATTTTGCAGTGCCGGAGTGCCAATGAGGCACGGGTGATTCTGTTCGTTAGGCCAGGTAAATTTCAGTTGAATAAGAGTGAATGGCTCTCCAGAATGGTTCTAATGTGTTCAAGATTCTACAGGGAACAATCGGGTATCTTAAGGTTGTATATGTGGTTAGAAATTGAGTTTTTATTGGAAGAGGTCAAGACTTGTGGTATTTCTATGTTAATTATGGGGTTCTATGTATCGGTATCAGGAAAGTAAAAGTAACGGATTTAGACTTGCAGGAAGTTCTTCAGAGAAAAGTATTCTGGAATGTGGTGTTTCCGGGAATGTTTAAGAAAGTATTCAACGACGTATAAGCCTTAGACGGTGTGGCTTTATGCATGGTTCCGTATGGTAAGTCTGAGTTGAGGATTGTGGTGCTGCAACAAAAAGGAAATATCAAGTTGAAGATGAATTAGAAGGAAATTAAGATAGATAGGGTAAATTGGTAATACACCGGACCGGTATGGTAAGGACATGATTTATTCCTTGTGTGTATTTGAGTTAATGAGTTCCTACAGGTATTTCGCGACAATGCTCTTAAGTTTCGACGGCTTGCTTAGCTTGGTCGAGTTAGAAGGATTCAGTCCTGGCAGGTCTGATTTGTGCAAAGGGAACTCAGAGAGTCCTTGATAGTTCTTACCATGGTTTGGAAATGTATATCTTCTATGGGCATGCGGAGCATGGGATGCATAGTGATTTTTCTTCTAGATGGGACCAATTAAAGGTTCTGGACTAGTTGAGTACGTAGATGTTTGTGGCTCGGAAGGGAGATGAAGTTCTCATGTTATCCTAGGATGGTATGGTATATCCGGGTTGTTGTAAAGGATCGAGATTTGCGTGTGTGAGGTTTTAATTCAAATCTGAAAGGAAGTTCATAAAATTCTTAGGCAGCGAGTAGCCTCAGATGATTAAGGAAATGGTATTATTAATTAGAAGTGATTTGACGAGAGTATATGTTTCAGAAAAAAGGGCAATGTGATTAAGTTGATGGCACTTTGGTAGTATTGAGGCACTTTCAGGCTGGATCGACTGCTGATATTCGAGTTTGCTTGGTGGCATAGAAGAATTTTTGAGTATCTATCGTGAAATGAATAGGTATTAGAGGTGTGGAATGTATTCGTATGGTGAAATTAGGATTGGATGTGGTGATTCATGTGTCGTGTGGATTGGAGACAGAAGTTCTTATATTTAGGCTATGTTGTGGTTGTGGACTGTGTGTATTGGCACTGTTTAACGACTATCGGGATTTGGGAGGCCGAGTAGATCTTTCGTTGCTTGGTATGTTAGATATTGGATATGATATTGGGGTTAGACTGGTTGTCTCCGTGTTGGATTATTCTGGACTATTGCGCTACGAGCTATGCTGGAAATGCCACGAGTTGAGTGGCAAGGTGCGTCAGAGTATATCCTGGTAGAGTGGTTTTATATCTCGAAGACCCAGCAGACGGCTGGGAAGGATTGTCTTTCTCACTTGGTCTCTTGTGATGAGTGTCAGTGCTGAGGCTCCTTATATTGATTCAGTTTCAGTGTTGAGGGACTTTTCGAATGTGTTTCTTATGGCCAGGCATGTCGTCCGGCGAGGTTGTGGATTTTGGTATTGATTTGGTGCCGGGAACCATATCGTATGGCTCTGGTAGGAGTTATAGTAGTGGAAGGAGCAACTTCAGGCTTCCTTGGTAAGGAGTTCGTTGGCAGGCCAATGTGGATGCGTGTTTTAGCTTGAGTCGGCTTGGTTGGCCCTGAATTATATTGTCGAGGGATAGGTTGATCCGACCGTTGTTGAGCTTACTAGTGATCTGGGAGATCTATTAGTTTCTTTTCTGTGTTTCGAGACATTATGATTTGTTGGTTATGGGCACATATGGTACGGTTTTATTGGGGTTCATAGTGGAAGTCGAGCGGGGAGAATAATTGGGTGTTGCTCGGTGAAAGGCATATCGGTTATGTCCTATCGGGCTTGCGTGGTATATGTTACTTGTTTCACCGAGGGTGTAATGATTTGCTTTGGTTCCAGACATCAGATTGTGCGTGGTTGTCAATTTTGAGCATAGTGACTTGAGGTATCTCACGTTGAGCCATGTTTGGTTAGGATCGCGCATTGCAGCGAAGCTATGTGGAGATATGACCTTGCGGGGTTAGATTCGTGTGTTCTATTTCTATGATGCGAGTTTGTGATGATACTGGAGAGCTTGAGGTACATCTCTTTCGTTAGAGTCAGTTTCATGATGTGAGTATGTTCAGATTGTTGCTTATTAGTGCGCGGAATGCACAAGTTGTGGCTTTGGCCTGTCTTGGTGTGTCATGTCACCAGAGTAATTGTGTTGGATTAGATGAGGTCGTTGGGGTCTGTAATGAATACAAACGGATTCGATTTCAGCATGTTTGAAGGATAAATATCGAGGTTCGATTCAGAAATTTGCTATGGTCCTTTCCAAAGGAGAAGTAACCTTATGGATGGCTGATCTAAGAAATGCTTATGGTTTATTGCGTGTTTCATTTATCATTGGAAGTATATGGAAGTGTTGGAATGAGACTTTAGTTGATAAGAGGTTTTCTACTAGTATTCGGGTGTTGTGTGCAGCTGCTGTGAATGGAAGTTATCACCACATATGTTTGAGTTACGTGGTATATCAGATAATTGCACTTGAGGTTGCAGGTAGGGGTTATTACATCTAGTTCGGGCCTATTCAGAGTATAGGTGTGAGCACGTGATTTTTGCCTCGCTTAAATTACTCCTATAGAATTCATTAAAATTACGATTTTTCTTTTTTGAATTTTAGGGAATTAATTGCATGATTTTGTGATTATGTGCATTTTTAATTGATATAACTCATGAAAAATACAAAAATAGCATACTTGCATTTAGAACCTCATTTTAACATTTTTTTCATTAGTTAATTAACATTACAAAAATAAGAGAAAATAACAAAATAGTCCTTTTTGCATTGTTTTACTTTTAGTTTTTGATTTTTCCTTAAGTTTTCTTTTTAAACTAGGATTTGTTTAATTTTTGAGAATTAATTAGTTTTAATTTTAGAGTTAAATTAGGTTTTGTCTATTTTTAATTTTGTACTTTAAAAAATCTAAAAATTGAATAAGAAAAGGAAGAAAAGAAGAAAACAAATAAAGAAATTAAAAAAAAAAGAATTTTGAAGAATGAGTAGGTTGTTGTGTGTTTGGGTCATTTTTAATTCCAGCCCAAAGCCAAAATCCCCATGATCCATTTCAAATTAGCCCAAACCTACAACCCAATCCAATCCGGTCCAGCGGACGCCCGTCGTTTCAATGGTAATTAATCCTGGCCGTCGAGGATCTTTGATCCTACTGTCAGGAATTGAGGTTCGTTTGATATAATAATATCGGAATCCTTACCCCCCCCCCCAATCCATCGTCTCAGAACACTCCCAATATCACCACCGCACCTCCGTCGCCGTCCTCCGAAAATTATCTCCGCCGGCGGCAAGTCCCCAATGACCACCAAATTATACCAAAATACTCCCATCCACCTCCTTATCCCGAATCCACAATTGATTTCTTTCAAATCCCTACCAAAACCCTCGAATCAGTGAAACCCTAGTCACTGTCGCCGCCTCCACCCTTTCCCTACCAAATCAATACCCTAAACCCGTCTCACCTTCCTCTACCTAAACCCCAAACTAGTTCTCCCCAAATCTAGCTGCAATTCTCCAAATTTTGGAACTAGGGTTTTGGAAAAATTAGTGGAATTTTCGAATACTACCAAGTGTCGATTTGAGTTCCTACATAACATTATATGTTTGTTCTTACCAAGAATCAAACGTATAATATTATTTGGGGACTCGATTCGAGTTCAATCGACTAGAAGATTAAATCAGTAAGTTTTTCTTCCTAGTTTGATTCCATTCTCATGAGTTTTTGATTTTCTTTCTAGTTTAATCTTTGTTTTTATTCATGGTTCATTCTGTTCTTGTTACTGTTTTTAATTTTCTTTTTTTAGTTTAATTTTATTTTGATTTTGGTTAATCTTATTTTGGTAATTTTTGATGTTAGTTTAATTATTGTTTTGAATCGGTTTTGATATATGTTTTTGTTTCAATTCAGTGTTCGTCGCTATTAGTATATTTTTTAATTTTTTTAATTATTATTTATTTTAGTCAATACTGTTTAGTTAATCCTGTTTAGGTAGTGTTTGATTTTAATTTTTTATTATTTCAGTATTTGATTTAATCAGTAATTCCTTATTGTTGTTGTTAGTTAGCTTTTAATTAGTTTTAGTCTGTTTGGATATAGCTGAATTAGATTTGTTGGTTTAACTATAGTCAAATTCTGACTAGGGTAAAAGAGGGTTGGGGTTTAGATTGACTTAGGCTATGTAATTTAGAGGTAAGGACAAGGGTAGTATAGGCATTCCCAAATACAAAACAATGATGTAGTTGAAACTATAGCCTCCTAAAATCTTCTAGATGAGGGTTTTAATTAGATTTTCAGTAGTTTAGTGTTTATCTTGGGCAACAAGTCAGAACTTTAGGGACTAATTAGTAAAAAGCTGAAAATAAAAGAGGGGGCAAGGGGGGTAAATGAAAAATATGAAACTCCCCTTAGCCTTGCCTATAAAGGCAGCCCATTACTGCCTTGTTTCACAAGTTTTTGGAATCTGAAAAAATTCCTCCAAAAAAATGTCCACAAGTTTTGAAGGCTAAAAAATTTGAAATTCAAATCCAAAAGAAGAATTTGAAATCTGAGAAAAATATTTTCATTCCAGATCTAGATTTCCAAAAGACCAAAAATATAGCACAAAAACCCCAAAAAAAAATTCTGTTCCATTATAGTTTTCTTATAATAATTTCAGTTTCAGCTCTTAATTTGAACTTCTAGCTTAGATTAGGTTGACAAAAATGGATGGAATAATCCTGATCCAGTAATTGTGGTCTTCAAAAGTTCCTGAGATCATTTCTGGTTGTTTTGAGCTCATTCAAGTTAGTTTTAGATGTTCATTGGTTTTGCTCACTTGAAATTAGCTGCTGTTCATTGAGATATCATTTCTGGGTCAAAGTCAGTTCAAAATTGCTGCTGATTGTTGCTGGATACTGTCTGCTGCTGTTGATTTCCCCTTCTTCTTATGTTTGTTCAAATTCCAGGTACAAGTCCTGAATCCCTGATAATGTATGCTTGAGTTGAGAAAATGAAATGGAAATGGCTCATTTAGCTTCCCCGCTTACTGCTCCTGTTCTTCGTTGCCTTCCCTTTCGCATCAGTTCATAATTTAGTTCGATTAAATTTGAGTAGTTGAATGTTGTAATTAACTCGGACTACTTAGACTGATTTGTAATTGGACTGTTTCGAATGGGTCTCTGAAAAAAGGAGTTCGAAATTGGTTTGAGTATCTCTGAAATTTTGTTTAGTTCTGTTAAGTCTGCCAACATTTAGTTTTGATTGCTTGTTGTTGAATTAAAAAGTTGAGTATGAGGTCGTTCATTATGCTCGAATACTATGCTACAGATTTAGTTCGGTTGATTGTCCACTGATTTGTTATGACCCTCTTTCTATATTTTCAATATGTATAAAAGTGGCTGAGTTTGCAAAACTATAAATATCAACAGGACTGAGTTCAAATACAAGTCAAAACAGTGAGTAAATGGTGATCAAAAAAAATTCCCGAAGAGTTCAAATAATTGGCACGAAAACTAAATATGGCAATCAGACCAAATCATGATGATAACAAAAAAATTTCAGTCAAATAAACGGTAAAATCATCAAACGGGATGGACTAAGTCACAATCCCCAACGGTGCTCTACCCCACGCTTGCTATCCGATGTCAAAGTCACCACAACATAGCACTACAATGTGCAATCCGGGGTTTCAAACCCTCAGACTATCATTTACAATCATTACTCACCTCAATCCGAGCAAAATCCTACTCCACAATGCCTTTGTCTCTCAAATCGATCTCCAAATGCCTCGAATCTAGCAACAATTTAATTCGATTTAGTTAATAAAAATTACAGGAATTAATTCCATATGAAATTCTACATTTTTTATTAAAAATCCGAAATTGCACTCAAAATTCGTCTGTGGGGCCCACATCTCGGAATCCGGTAAAACTCATAAAATCCGACAACCCATTCCGATACGAGTTCAACTATACCAAAATTATCAAATTCCGACAACAACTCGACCCTCAAATCTTCAAATTAAACCAAGAGGGTTTTCAAAATCTTCCAACTAAATTCACAGATTTAATGCCAAAACTTGTAATAGATTCGGGTAATCTAACCAAAATTAAGTTAAGAACACTTACCCCGTTGTTTTCTCTGAAAATCTCCCAAAAATTGCCTCTCCCCGAGCTCCAATTTGGTAAAAATCCCATTTTCAGAAACTAAACATTCTGTCCAGAATTTCCGAGGTACTGTTCACGCGTGTTACTGTTCACGCGTGTTATTGTTCACGGATACTGTACACGGATACTGTTCACAGATACTGTACACGGATACTGTTCATGGATACTGTTCACGAATATTGTACACGGATACTGTACATGGATACTGTTCATAGTGCTGTGAAAAAAATGCAGCACCTTTTCTTCAAATCTAAAATCGATCCGTTAACCTTCCGAAATTCACCCGAGGCCCTCGGGACCTCAACCAAATGCATCAACCAGTCCTATAACATCATACGAACTTAGTCGAAACCTCAAATCGCATCAAATAATGCTAAAATCGTGAATCACGCATCGAATTGAATTATGAGTTTTTAAATCTTCCAACTTTTACATTTTGCGTCGAAACATATCAAATCAATCCGGAATAACTTTAAATTTTTCACACAAATCATAAATGACAAAACAAAGCTATGAAAATTTTCAGAACTGGATTCCGACCCCTATATCAAAAAGTCAACTCTCGGTCAAACTTTTCCAAAAATCTTCTATTTTCCAACTTTCGCCAAAATGCGCCAAATTGTCCTACGGACTTCCAAATCTAAATCCGAACATGCTCCTAAGTCTAAAATCACCATACAAAACTTTTGGAATCATCAAAATTCCATTCCGGGGTCTTTTTCTCAAAAGTCAAATCTCCGGTCAAACTTAACAAATCTAATTAAATGGCAATAATTTGATCTAGGGGCCTCCAAATTCGATTTCAGGCAAATGACCGAGTCCCAAATCACGATACGGAACTACCAGAATGGTCAAAATGTTTATCCGGGTTCGTTTGCTCAAAATATTGACCAAAGTCAACTTAGTTGAGTTTTAAAGCTCTAGTTCAGAGTTTAATCTATTTTTCACATAAAAACCTTCCGAAAAATTATTCGGACAGCGCATGCAAGTCGAGAAATTATTGATAGCGCTTTTCAAGATCTTAAAATACCGAGATGATTATTTAATTTAAAGATGACATTTGTGGGTCATCACAACTTCTATGCGATCACGAGAGAGCCAACGCGATCGCAATGAACAATAATCCAGCAACTGAAACCTGCAAATTTTCTAAATTTTTCAAAACATGAAATTGATCCGCTTAACCTTCCGAAACACACTCGAGGCCCTCAGGACCTCAACCAAACCTACCAACATAACCCATAACATCATTCAAACTTATTCGAATCATCAAAACACCTCAAACAACATCAAATTACTCAAAGCTCATCGAGTTCAAGCCTAAGTTTCCAAAAACTTCCGAAATACACTTTCAATCAAAAACCCAACCAAACGATGTCCGAATGATCTGAAATTTACACACATATCACAAATAACATAACGAAGCTACTGGAACTCTCGAAATTCCATTCCGACTCCCGGATCAAAATCTCACCTACCAACCGGAAATCGTCAAAATCTCAACTTCGCCAATTCAAGCCAAATTCTACTCCAGACCTCAAAAACCAATTCCGATCACGCTCCTAAGTCATAAATCACCCAACGAAACTAACCAAATCATAAAAATTCCGATCCGAGCTCATATACAAATAAGTCAACTCTTGGTCAAACCTTTCAAATTCAAAGCTTTCAACATATCAAAACCAACGATCTACATCAGTCATAATAAATTACACGGGGCAAGTCGTGCTCGAGAACTGGCGAGCAAATTGCAAAAGCTCAAAATGACCAGTCGGGTCGTTACATCCTCCCCCATTTAAACACACGTTCATCCTCGAACGTACTCAGAGTTGTTTTAGAAGCCAACCAATAGCTGAATAACTTTACCATGCATAAACCCGGAGGTGATCCCACGTCACCCGATCTCATATAGGTCCGATAACATATTTTAACTGAAATTACACAATCCATTCTAGCCCATAAATCATAGAACCACATTTTCACTTCTGAAACCATCAATACGATTAAAACCTCACACCTATTGTCACACCTCCTTTTTTACACACCTACCCTGAAGGATAATGTATAAGGGAGTTTTTCCATTTTAAGTGACATTATTCGAAATGGGATTAATTGTTCATTTCAGAGTCGCCACTTGGGATAGGTTTGGCTTTTGGTGTCCCAAGTCACCGGTTTTTCTTGAATCCCGAATCAAGGAAAATTTCGACTTCCCAAATGGAGTCTGCGAACCAGAAATTCTGAATAAGGAATTCTGTTGACCTGGGAGAAGGTGTTAGGCACCCCCGGATCCCGTGGTTCTAGCACGATCACTTAAACTATTATAAATGGCTTAAATATCTGATTTTTATACATGTCATCCTATAGTACACTTTTAAAATTATTTACCGCTTTTAATTAATAATAGAATTTGTTAGGAAATAGAACGTTGTCTAAAATATGTTTTCGGATCACGTCACATAAAATGCACCCAGATCCTCGACACACTTTATTCAACATTTTTGGATTTGGATTTGGGTCGCATGAAATACACACCCGTATTTAGGAAGGTAAAATTATTAAAAAGTACGCCTAAAGCGACTAATGTGTTATTAACTTTGCGGGAGACCATAAAAAATTGCTAAATGGCACGTACCGAGTTCTAAAATATTTTTAATGAAGTAAGTTAAAGAGGGTCACGTAGTTCGTGACGTTTATTTGGCGCGGCGCACCTCATTTTTATTTTTAGGGCAACCTAAAGGAACTATGGTTTTTTATTAAATATTGTCTCTAAAAGGGACCTTAGCATTATTAATTACTATTATTAGAAGCATTCAAGGAATTTGGACCACAAGTTCAAGTCCATATTTGAACAAGAGGAAAACCTCTTGATTCAAATACGCTACTTAACTCGGAAGGTCCAAGCCTATCTTTAATTCAAAATCTCACACCCATTACTAATTAGCACATTTATTTACTTATGCAACTATTTAAAATGAAAGAAGGGCACTGCTGCAAAAATAAACTTCATATAAACATTAAACCACTGAATCAACAAGTTCCACAAAAATTGCAAGTCTAACAAATGGAACATGAACCAGAAAAACGTGAACAAAAGAGAATTAACGCTTTAACTCAACTGAAATACACGGTAAATATAACTATATGAGCCACTGTGGCTTCTAGCGGCTCTAACATATGAGAGTTCAAGGCATATTTAATCCATTAGCAATCCATTTCAAAAATTCAATTGGATGAAAATCATTAAACAGTTGACTCAAAATTAACTTGAACATAGTGCCTTAACTGATTTATGGATTCCTCAAAGTTTGAAACTAAATCAAATGGAAAGTTTTACACATGCTAATAAACCAAAATACTCTTTTGGGCTGAGAACCAGTGTTTTACAAATGCCTGAGAGGCTGTGATTTTAATGGTTGAGAGGGGTTGAGGACCCAATAGTGAGGATATTTTATATGATATGGATTGGGTTGCTGATATTCCTGTTGATATTTATATTAATAGGACTTATGAGCCTTAGACGTTGTGGTTTCACGTTAAAGTATGTAGGACAAGTTTTAGTTAAGGATAATGGTGTACTAATAAGGAAACGGATAAATATGAAAGTAATTTGGTATGGTAATGGATACGATATGGTCTTAGTGTACTAATGATGTGGTGATGCTTTACAGATGTTTTGTGGCAATATTCTTGGGTTGTGACCTACATGGCCTGGTCCAGCCAGAGGAATTCCGTTTTGATAACTTGGTTATGTGCGAGCATATTTGAAATTTTTCTTGATGGTTTTTTACCATAGTTCGAGCCGGATATCTTCTACCCGTGTGTGGAACATATTGTATATTGTGAATTCCTCCGAGATGGGAGCAAATAGAGGATTTCTAACTGGCCGGAATGAAATTTTCCTATAGACCAGAAATTCTAATGATTTTCTTTTGTTTGCAACATCATGGCATGATAGAAGCGGTGTGTTGTACATGCTTAATATTTTCATGTACGAGGTGGCAGTTCATCCTCGAAGGGAAGGTCATGAATTCTGGATAGAATAATCAGTTTCGGATATTTAGATTGAATGTTATAACTGCTCAGTAAAACCTGAGAAGGGTGCGCATTATATTTTGACTAACAGATATTTATTGTTATTTCAACACTCACTTGATTGATCGACTACCAATATTCCGATTTTACTATGTAGGATAGAAAATTTTTGAAAATATTTATCATGGGAAAACTTTCCTAGACTTGGGAGAAACATATTTTGTAAAAGCACTCACGCTACATGCCCTATTATAGTTACTACTCCACTTACATGACCAATCCGAGGTAGGGGTCAGAATATTAGAGGTAGAGGTAAGACTCGTAGAGGTGGAGACCGAGCCGTTGATATATTTTCTATGGTATGGATAAGGTCGCAACACCAGATGGTATTATTACAAGTATGGTCTCGAATTATTATAAAGTGACAATTTTGTTAACTTGATTCAGTTCTGAGTATCGAGACAAGTCCTCCTATTGTGATCCACTTATGAGTGAACTTCGTAATTCTAAAATCTACTTATGTGAATACTCATGTTGGGAGATTCGATGGAGATAGCTATGTCTATCATTATGTGTTGTGATTTTGTTAAATGAAAAATTATTCAAAAGAAGAAAATGGAATGTTCCAATTCGGCATGATGTGCATATTACTTGTGGTACAGAGTTGAGGATGAGATCCTTGTGTTTTACATAATGTGAAATATTTAAACCGAGCTACGAGCTGCGGTAGATGTTATATAAGGATGAGGTCCTTACAGTGAAAAAAAATATGTGGGTTTAAATGATCCCTTTGTGAAATTAAAGTTTGTACTATAGTACTTATAGGGTGGCATGCCTATTAGAATTATTTGAAGATAATTCTTGTATGAATATCCTTGTGCATAATTTGCCAGATTTATATTGTAATTATTGAGTTTTAGACTATGAAGTGAGTTCCCAGAGGATGTAAATTGTTACTCGTTAATTCGGTTAAGTAATTATGAGATCTTCATGCCTTATTGTTAGTAAACTGGAGGTTTAAAATGGAATTTTGTTAACATGAGATTAATTGGTGGTGTTGTACTCTATTATGAACAACTATTAAGACCAGAGATGTGGTTATGGTCATACATATGATGCGCTTTATGTCAAGATATCATTGTGATATAATGCGGAGATTTGTGTTATTAATATATACTTTGTGGTACATTATCGGGTTGGGGAAATGTTGTTAGGATTTATTTTGGTGTTACTCTGACATGTGGATAGGCCCAATTATAGGGGAGACCTTGCCGAAATTTCTGAAAAATTTAGGAGTTAGAAAAATTTGGGATATTGAGATGTACAAAGAAAGAGATAAGTTACATTATGTGTTTGAGGACGGACTCTACTTCTCATTTGAGGATGACTGACCCTAAGTGGGGGAGAATGTAATACCCCATATTTGATGGGTGCGTAGGTATGAGTTGCTATAGCCAGTCAAGACTTATATCATGTGTTGATGTGAAAATCGGACATTTCTGAAAATGATTGGAGTGTAAGAAATTTGGTTTTAAAGTTTACAAATATGGATAAAAGAAATAATTTCAATTGAAATGGTGTTGTCGGACTTATGTCAAATACGGTAATGTGGGAGCAACCGCGAATATTTGTGTAAACGTAAAATCATCAATTTGGTAACCTGAGAATAACTCTTAGTACGTTCGAGGACGAACGTTTGTTTTAGAGGTGGTGTCACGACCCAATTCCTAACCCGGTCGTGATGGCGCCTCTCGTGAAGACAAGGCCAGCCAACTAATCCAATTATCCTCTTTCATAATAATTAAACATAATGAATAGCAAAATACGCCTAAATGACATTTGATAACGATATTTACAACCCAACACAGCCCGATCGGGGTGTCACAAGTCACGAGCATCTAGAGAAGTCTAAATACTACTACAGGGCCAACAATACATAGAATGAAGTTTAGAACCAAAGGAAGTAACCCAGAGCCGCGAACGCTGGCGGTCACTCTGCTCAGCTACAATAACAATACCTTCAACCCGCTACCAAAACCTGCTACCCGGTAAATAATACCTGCATCTGCACGCGAGGTTCAGGGAGTAAAGTGAGTACTCCAACTTAGTGAGCAATAAAAGTAAATAATAACTGAGCAGCAAGAAATCACGTAAAGCAACCAACAGTCTATAAAGAAGCCGGGTACAATTTTCGAGAAAACAGTGAAAAGAGAGAACTTTTCAGAAATGTTTCGGCTCAGTTCAAATCTCTTTTGAAAATGGTCTTTTCAATAATTACGAAAACTGTTTCAACATAGTTAGTGCTGATTAGCACAGAAAATCCGCCCCTCGGGCACAACAGGTAAAAATGCAAATAAATATGCAAGATGAGCACATAAAAGTTCGCCCCTCGGGCACAGCTCAAATAAGTACCAGCCCCTCGGGATCAATTTCAAATGCTCAGAACAGTATTAGCCCCTCGGGCACAGTATCACATCACTCATATCAGTGTCAGCCCCTCGGGCTCAGTATCGGTCATACAATACAACATCAGCCCCTCGGGCTCACTCTCAAATCACATGGGTACCCACGCTCACTATGGGTGTGCAGACTCTAAAGGGGCTCCTACAGCCCAAGCGCTATATCATCATAAGGCCTGAAAGCCTGTATATATCAACATGAGGCCTAAAAAACTTCTCACAAAACACTCGAGGCCTGAAAGCCTCCTCACATATCACTCGAGGCCTGAAAGTCTCCTCACATTACTCGAGGTCTGAAAGCCCTCTCATATCACTCGAGGTCTGAAAGCCTCCTCACATCACTCATCAGATCTTCAATCATGGCCCTCGGCCTCAATCAGTCCAAAAATAATCATAAGCCCCTCGAGCATCAATGAAAACGAAAATGCTCAGCTAAAAAAAAATAGTTCAAATATCAGTTAAAACTCAAAGTTGAGTAAAAATATAGCTGAGTTCATGAAACAGTGTAATTCAATGGACTGAGTTCAAATAATATGTCAAATAGTGAGGAAAACAGTGATGATAGCTCACAGGGAGTTCAAACAGTCGGTAATAAGCCCAAGTCATAGTGAAAAATAAGACGTCATAGTCAAATACGCGGTAAAATCAACAGCCGGGATGGACCAAGTCACAATCCCCAACGGTTCTCTACCCCACGCTCGCTATCCGGCGTGCAAGTCACCTCAATATAGCACTACGGTGTAAAAATCCGGGGTTTCAAACCCTCAGGATATCATTTACAATCATTACTCACCTCGAACCGGTGAAATCTCTAGCTCGCGACGCCTTTGACCCTCAAACCGGCCTCCACGCGCGTTGAGTCTAACCAAAATCAGAGCGAATACATCACAATATGCTAAGAGAACAAGACCCAATCGAAAACAATCAAAATATAGCAAAATCTCGAAACTAGCAAGACCCGAGCCTCGGTCCCGCTTCTCGAAAAATTACAAAACTCATATTACCGGATTCCTCGTATCGCCATGAGTCCATGCATACCAAGAACTCCATGCATAAGGAGTTTTCACAAAAGCAGAACAGTGTCCGCAAAAGCGAGTCCGCAGGAGCGGACTTTCAACCGCAGAAGCGGTAATTGGTGATCCGCATTAGCGGATTTTTGGACGCAAAAGCGGGAATTTTTGAACTTTAATGGAAACCGCATAAGCGGAGTTTTGGCCACAGAAGCGATCCCGCATAAGGGGGAAATTCCCGCATAAGCGGAGTTCTTGGTATGCATGCATTTCCGCTTATGCGGGATTGCTTCTGTGGCCAAAACTCCGCTTATGCGGTTTCCATTAAAGTTCAAAAATTCCCGCTTTTGCGTCCAAAAATCCGCTAATGCGGATCACCAATTACCGCTTCTGCGGTTGAAAGTCCGCTCCTGCGGACTCGCTTTTGCGGACACTGTTCTGCTTTTGTGAAAACTCCTTACCAGGCTAAGAACCGCTTCTGTGTTCCTTCACCCGCTTCTGCAGAACCGCTTCTGCGGAACCGCTTCTGCGGTCCATTTCCGCAGAAGCGGAAATACCAGATGACAACAATACAGACCTGAAGCAAATTTCAAAAACTCTCGTTTAAACACCTGATCTCACCCCGAGGCCCCCGGGACCTCAACCCAAAACACCAACATGCTCTATTACCTTATTCAAACTTGCTCGAACCATCAAAACACTATCGTTAACATAAAAATCATCAAATTTCATCAAATCAAAGCCTAAGTTTCTTAAAAACTTCCAAATTGCACATTCGATCAAAAACCCGACCAAACGATGTCCGAATGACCTGAAAATTTGCACACATATCCAAAATCACCCAATGAAGCTACAACAACTCTCGAAATTCCATTTCGACCCTCGGATCAAAATCTCACCCACCAACCAGAATTGTCCAAAATACTAACTTCGCCAATTCAAGCCTAATTCTACACCGGACCTCCAAAATCAATTCTGATCACGCTCCTAAGTCAAAAATCACCTCCCGAAGCTAACCGAAATGCCAAAAATCACATCTGAGCCCTCTAACTCATAAGTCAACGTCCGATTGACTTTTCCAACTTAAGCTTTCCTTAAAGAGACTAAGTGTCTCATTTCTCATCAAAATCAATCCAAATCAACTCTAACACACCACATACCGATAACAAAACATGAAGAAGCAATAAATGGGGAAAACGGAGCAGTAACACATGAGACGACGAGCCGGATCGTCACAGGTGGAGAATGTGATGACCCACAAATGTCATCTTTAAATTAAATAATCATCTCGGTATTTTAAGATCTTGAAAAGCGCTATCAATAATTTCTCGACTTGCATGCGTAGTCTGTATAATTTTCCGGAAGGTTTTTATGTGAAAAATGGATTAAACTCTTAACTAGAGCTTTAAAACTCAATTGAGTTGACTTTGGTCAACATTTTGAGCAAACGAACCCGGATAAACGTTTTGACCATTCCGGTAGTTCCGTATCATGATTTTGGACATGGTCATATGCCTTAAATCGGATTTGGAGGTCCCTAGATCAAATTATCGTCATTTAACGTAATCTAGAAATCTAAGGCTAATGATTTCTTAAGTTTGACCAGAGGTTTGACTTTTGAGAAAAGACCCTAGAATGGAATTTTGATGATTTCAATAGTTTTGTATGGTGATTTTGGACTTAGGAGCATGTTCGGATTTGGATTTGGAAGTCCGTAGGATAATTTAGCGCATTTTGGCGAAAGTTAGAAAATAGAAGATTTTTGGAAAAGTTTGACCGATAGTTGACTTTTTGATATCGGGGTCGGAATCCAGTTCTGAAAATTTTTATAGCTTCGTTATATCATTTACGACTTGAGTGCAAAATTTGAAGTCATTCCGGATTGATTTGATATGTTTCAGCGTAAAATATAGAAGTTGAAAGATTCAAAAACTCATAATTCAACTCGATGCGTGATTCACGATTTTAGCGTTATTTGATGTGATTTGAGGTTTCGACTAAGTTCGTATGATTATAGGACTGGTTGATGCATTTTATTGAGGTCCCGAGGGCCTCGGGTAGATTTCGGAAGGTTAACGGATCGATTTTAGATTTGAAGAAAAGTTGCTGCATTTTTTTCACAGCATTGTGAACAGTATCCATGTACAGTATTCGTGAACAGTATCCATGTACAGTATTCGTGAATAGTATCCATGTACAATATCCGTGTACAGTATTCGTGAACAGTATCCATATACAGTATCTGTGATTAGTAACATGCATTAACAGTCCACTTTTACCAAATTGGAGCTCGGGGAGAGGCAATTTTTAGAGAAAATAATGGGGTAAGTGTTCTTAACTTAATTTTGGTTAGATTACCCAAATCTATTACAAGTTTTGGCATTAAATATGTGAATTTAGTTGGAAGATTTTGAAAACGCTCTTGGTTTAATTTGAAGATTTGAGGTCGAGTTGTTGTCGGAATTTGATAATTTGGTTATGGTTGAACTCGTATAGGAATGGGTTGTCGGATTTTATGAGTTTCGTCGGATTCCGAGATGTGGGCCCCACGGACGAATTTTGAGTGCAATTTCGGATTTTTAATGAAAAATATAGAATTTCATATGGAATTAATTCCTGTAATTTTTATTAACTGAATCGAATTATTGTGGCTAGATTCGAGGCATTTGGAGATCGATTTGAGAGACAAAGGCATTGTGGGGTAGGATTTTGCTCGGATTGAGGTGAGTAATGATTGTAAATGATAGTCTGAGGGTTTGAAACCCCGGATTGCACATCGTAGTGCTATGTTGAGGTGACTTGCACGCCGGATAACGAGTGTGGGGTAGAGCACCGTTGGGGATTGTGACTTAGTCCATCCCGATTGATGATTTTACCGCTTATTTGACTGAAATTTATTTGTTATCATCATGATTTGGGTTGATTGCCATATTTGGTTTTCGTGCCAATTATTTGAACCTTTCGGGGATTTTTTTTATCACCATTTCCTCACTGTTTTGACTTGTATTTGAACTCAGTCCTGTTGATATTTATGGTTTTGCAAACTCAGTCACTTTTATACAGAATGAAAACTTAAATGATATTTTGGGTTGAGAACCATTGTTTTACAAATGCCCGAGAGGCTGTGATTTTAATGGCTGAGAGGGGTTGAGGACCTAATAGTGAGGATATTTTATATGATATGGAGCTGCGCGCCACAATAAATGAATATTATATATATATTGGATCGGGCTGCGCACCACAGCAATTACTTATATGGATCGGGCTGCACGCCGCAACAATATAGCGTTTGGGCTGTAGGAGCCCCTCCCGGAGTCTGCACATCCCCAATGAGCACATTCGACTATATATATATATATATGGATCGGGCTGCACGCCGCAGCGATATATGTATCGGGCTGCACTCCGCAGCGGTTATTATATGATATTGTTCTTAGAGTGAGCCCGAAGGGCTGAGAGTGTTCTGAGAGTGAGCCCGAGGGGCTGGTACTGTTCTGAGATATTGCCCGAGGGGCGAACCTTTATGTGTTCATTTTTCATATTTTACTTGTCATTTTACCGGTTAAACTATCGTATTTGTGCCCGAGGGGCGGATTTTCTGTGTTCATCTGCACTAACTGATTTGCATAACTGTTGAAAAGTCGTTTTAAAAGAAATTTGAACTGAGCTAAGATGTTTTAAGAGATTTCACAGCTTCATGGTTTTTCTTAAATGGTTTTATACTGTTTCTATATAGCATGTTGATATGCTTTGCGTGATTTCTTGCTGCTCAGTTGTTATTTACCTTTATTACTCACTGAGTTGGAGTACTCACTTTACTCCCTGTACCTTGTATGTAGATGCAGGTATTTATACACCCGGTAGCGGGTTTTGGCTAATTGGAGACAAGGTTATCAGAGTTTTAGCGAGGTAGCTGTCAACGTTCGCAGCATCGCTTTTCTCCCTTTTTGTTCATCAGTCCTGTTTTGTTTATTTCAGACCTTGTAATTGTATTTATACTCTAATATATGCTCATGACTAGTGACACCCCGATGACTGGCTGATTTGGGTTGTTATTCCTCATGTTTATAAAATTGTATTGTTTACTGCCTAAAGGATTGGATTATTCATCCTTATAAATGACTTATTGATTTATTAAGCTGTTGGAATTGAATTTGAGTAAGTGTCGGCGGGCCTTGTCTTTACGAGAAGTACCATCACGACCGGATTTGGGTTTTGGGTTGTGACAGAAGCCTTGGAGGGAGCAGTTAAATTGTTCTTCATGTTCGCACAAGTAGGGATACGATCACATAGCTGGGTAAAATCAATGATCGCGAATGCGTGGGGCTGGTCACGTTCGCATAGAGTAAAGTGGACCTGAGGTATCGATTAGAAAAACGCGGAGTGTGGTCCGCGATCGCATAGTGTAATTTGGCATGCATTGCGTTCGCATAGGATCTGTTGCATTCACATAGGGTTAATTCTGAGAGTTGAGTTTTTGTGCTTCGCGATCGCAAAGGTTTTCCCGCGATCGCATAGAGAAATTATGCCTAGGCAGAGTATTTTTAAAGTCATCTTGTTCGCGAATGTGGGTCTATTTTCACCCATAGATGCTCATTTTTGGAGATTTTTGAAGGAAATTAAAGAGGGATTCAAGAGGAAACGACTTGAGGTAAGAATTTTGGTCTTAAAACTCGATTATATTGTGAAATCCACCTAGAAATTCATGGAAACTAAGCCCAAAATTGAAGAACTAAGGCTTGAGAAATTGGACTTTTGAATTGGGATTTGAAGGACCATTTGAGGTCGGATTTGAGAACTTTTGATATGTATGAACTCATGGAAATATAAGAAATCTATTGATGTGAAAATTTCTGAGTTTCGAGAAGTGGGCCTGGGGCTCAGGTTTTGGTAATTTCGGGATTTGTGCTTGTTATTGATTATTTTCGCTTGGGCTTTGTTCCCTAGCATATTGTAATGTATTCGTTCTGATTTTTGATAGATTCGACGCGCGTGGAGGCCGATTTGAGGGGCAAAGGCGTTGCGAGCTAGGGATTTCGTCGGTTCGAGGTGAGTAGTGATTGTAAATGATATTCTGAGGGTTTGAAACCGTGTGTTTGCACATCATTGTGCTATATTGAGGTGACTTGCACGTCGGAAAGTGAGCGTGGGGTAGATCACCGTCAGGAATTGTGAGTTGGTCCGTTCCGGTTGATGAATTTACCGTGTATTTGACTAAAACTTGCTTTTTATCATCATGATTTGGGCTAATTGCCATATTTGGGCTTCGTGCCAACTATTTGCATCCATCAGGGATTATTATCACTGTTTTCTCACTATTTTGACTTATTATTTGAACTCAGTCATGTTGTTTTCCACTGTTTTATAACTCAGTCATTTTTTACTCAGTTTTGAGACTTAAATTAGACTTCTAAATGATGTTTTGGGCTGAGAACTACTGTTTTACTAATGCCCGAGAGGCTTGTGATTATTTTATCTGACTGAGAGAGGCGGATGGCCTATGTTGTGAGGATATTATGGGATCGGGCTACGCGCCGCAACAGTGTTATACTGGTACCAATATGCGGCCGAGAGCCTAGATTTGATGCCACGAGATGGCTTGATATTGCGCTTGGACCGTAAGGGGCTTCTCCCGGAGTCTGCACACCCCCAGTGTGCGCCGTCGACGAAATATATGGATCGGGCTGCACGCCGTAGCGATATATGGATCGGCTTGCACGCCGCAACAGTTACTATATGATACTGATCTATGTGTTTACTTTGTTTAATTTGTCTGCCATTATCTGTTGTCTGTGTTACTTCATGGGGTATCTACCTGATTTCCTGGCATTATCAGTTGAGAGATTGTTTTTGCCCTAGGGGCGGATTTCTGTGCTTATCTGCACTAATTGTTTTGCATTCATTGGCATAACTGTTGAAAAAGTCATTTTCAAAAGAGGTTTAAACTGAGCTAAGATGTTTTCTAAAGATTTCACAGCTTCACTGCTTTTTCTCAAGGGGTTTTATACTGCTTCTATACAACATGATGATTTGCCTTACGTGATTTTTTGCTGCTCAGTTATTATTTATCTTTATTACTCACTGAGTTGAAGTACTCACTTTACTCCCTGCACCTTGCATGCATATGCAGGTATTTGTTCCCCCGTAGCGGGTTTTGAGCTGATCGGAGGCTAAGTTATCAGAGTTTAGTGAGGAGACTGCCAGTGTTCGCAGCACCGCATTTCTTCCTTTTGTTTATCAGTCCTATTTTGTATATTTCAAATCTCGTAGTTGTATTCATACTTTAATAGATGCTCGTGACTCGTGACATCTCGATTTGTGTTGTGTCGGGTTGTACTTCCGCTAATTATTATCATAAAATCATATTTAAACTGCTTATGAACTGTTCAAATATTTTAAAAGGATGAATTGGGTTTAGTTGGCTGGCCTTGTGCCCACGAGAGGCGCCATCACCACCGAGTCTGGATTTGGGTCGGGACAAGTAGACGCAAAGTTTTCAACATAATTAGGCTAGGTTATCTAATTATATAGTAATTAAGTGGCGTTCACTCGCTTATGAGACTCACGAGAAAATGTATAATGCAAATGAAACCTAACCCAATTGGTTGTAGGTCTATGACCAAAAAATCTATACCAAGAACATAAACTTGGTCGTAATTATGTTATTTGTTGCTATAATTGGTCCATATATGGCATTTGCCAGTGATTTATAATCACCTGCATTTTTGTTCAATTACCTATTCATATTGGAAGGAATATTACTTTTCCATATTTGAGTCACTTAATTTCACGAAAAATATAGCTAAAGAATGTGCGAACGAGTTGCCTTATGGTATGTACATGTGGAAGTTTTACCTCTTATACCAAATGTTAACACATTATTTATTTTAAATAAATATCATTTAAAAAAATTATATTTTATAGATATTTTTTAATGTTTATAGCAAAATATTTAATTTTGTTTACCTCCTACCCCTAAGCCACTAAATACGCTATTCAGTTACACTATTTTATTTCTCTCTCTACTTTGATACATGCCATTCAGTGTAGGGTCTGCTGAAGGTGAAAAGACGTCGATAACAACGAGTTTGGCTTTGATACAAGACTTGAAATTGTTTGAAAAATGAGCGAAAGAAGCAACTGATGGTCTGAGGAGTGATGTTGACGAAGAGAAGAAAGCGAAGAAGGAAGTTGTTTTGAAGGGAAAGTGAAGTAGGGCTGTCTCTGAAAGTTTTGGAGGCAACGACGAGGGAACAAACATACTCCCTAACTGCTCTTCTCCGTCGGATCGCCACCTTAGAATCTTTCCTTCGCCGTATCTCTTCTAGTTCTCATTGTTCTCGTCAGTCCCTACACGATGGTGCAACGTGTACTATTCAAACGCACTTCATAGCCTTCCTTGTTCGTAGACCGAGAATCTTCCGGCAGCTAAAACAACTGGCTTTCATTGTATTCATTGTCTTTTTTTTCATTGAATTCAATGTATCTTGCTGTATTCCATGTATTTCATTGTATTCACTATCTTATATTTTCATTGTATTTCAATGTATCCCGTTGTATTCTATGTATTTTATTATATTCACTGTCTCGCTATATGCCATGAATTTATTCATATGTTTTTTTTAATTAATACAATTTATGTATTAAGATGTATTGTATAATTTTTCTGAAGATTGCTATGTTTTTGGGGTATTTTTCGGTTGAGAATCTTTTTTATAACTGGTAATATAAAATTTGTGTGTTATAATTGAGTTTATTGAGTTCTATTATGAGTCTATTATGTTAATTGATTCACTTTCCATTTAAAAATAGTGTAATCCCCTGTTTCACGCCTTGAATACAGTCGAATACAATAATCTATGCCGCTGTAATCCTATGTTTCACGCCATGAATACAGTCAAATACACTCGAATACAACAACTGATTAACTGGACTTCCCAGATTCACGCCTATTTTTGCTACTGTATTCATGAGTACAGTATCTTAAATACATTTAATACATCTTATAACAACATAAAACATATCTACAATCCGTAATATAGCAAATGGTATCCATAAATAGTTAATTACCACTAAAAGATAGTGCCTTATGAAAATTTCTCTAAAAATAATGGGAATGAATCAAACAAAGAAAGAACATATAGAACCTAAATTTAAGTTGGCTTTAATGATAACTTGTTGCTCTTGGGCCCAAATCGAAATCCATTACGCGGCTGACGATCTTTTCTACTTCTTGGGCTTTGTTTGATTGACCCAAACAAATCCTTGGGCTAAATCTCTTAACTCTCTAACTTTAGAAATAAAAAATAATTAAAAAATTATACAGTATAGCCGCTTTTAAAAATAATAGTCGAAAAAAATATGTTTATATGTTAAGGTCAAATAACATATAATACACATATTTTATATATATCTTTTGTATATTTGATTAGAATATAATTATATATATAGAGAGATTTTAACACTGTTAGTCTCTTTTTAAAGAATATTTATATAAATAATAGTATATCTTTTGCTTTATTTTGAAAATAGCTCATTCATTTACAGTTGCACCATTTTTAAAGATTCTTCACATGGCATTTAATTTTTAAACACTAACCACAATTTAAGGGATTATTAAAATACATTAATTTATCACAAATTCTCTTTCATCATTAATCTAAACTAGCTATTTTCTTTGAATTTTTTCACCTAATTACTGCTCTCAAAAAGTGATTTTTCATCATTCTCTCATACACAATCTAAAAACCAATCCACATTTCTTTGCTATATAAGTATTATTCAAAGTGTATTGCTTGCGAAACGATTATACCGGTACTATACCAAATACATTACGTAAAAAATAAATGTGAAATATTAACATACTTTTTCTCACTCTAGCTTTTTCTCCCAACGCGCACGGTAGTGGTGTTTCTAACGTACTCCCTCGCCGGAAATGGCTAGGTAACGAGCTAAAAAGATGAATAAGATTGAAATTTTAGTGGTGAAGGTGACGAAAAAAAATCGACGGTTGATTACAATGGATGAGTTAGGGTTTGAAGAGTGTGATTAAGGGAAATCGGTAGCTCCAAATGTGTTTACCTTGAAAATGATAATAACAATTAGATTTGATTTTGTGGTTCTAAAAATATGTGATCTATTTTTATGCTAATTGTTAGGCAATAGATGCTGAGTGAAAGATTAGAAAATAAGATAACAACTTGTAGGCAATGTAATTATCGAACTGAATGGCTGGGAATCGGGGCCTCAAGCTTGCGTATGCAGGGCTTCGAGGTCGAGTCGGATGGCCGGCTAAGGGCAGTCGATGAAGGATTAACAATTATGATAAATTTGATGGCGGATCTTTATGACCAATAATGAGCAATAAATGAAGAACAATAAATAGAACACAATGAACTTAACCATAAATGTAAGTATTAGAATCAAGATAGTACGTTTATGTTAGAGAGCAGAGAGAATATTCTTGTATTAGATGTAGTATGTAGTATGTATATTGTGACTTTACAAAATGACAAGAATCCCCTTTATATATGAGGGAAAACCACATCATAGTACACATGCATTTATTACAAAGATATAGGGTTGGTACAACCATTTAATGACATGATACGGGTTTGAACTAGCGTAATAGACTTTGTCAGCTCTAGTCTCGTGCCTTGGGAACTTCACATCGATCCACTGTAGCAGCTGGTTTGCACTGCCCCGAGGTCGATCGTTGAGAAACCTCAGGGTCGAAACCTCGAGCTAAGATTCGAGCCTTCTGGGGGTTATCTTTACGAGGCGTCGTAATGATCATAAAATCATACCGCTGATTTTTATCATATACAGATACTCCCCGCGTTTCCTAGAATAAAATGATAGAAAATGGTTTTGAACCCCTGCTTCTTAGGCACTACCATCATGACGTCAGCCTATTAGTGCATTAAATGCCATAACTCAAAAAGTTGCGCAAGGGTCACTGTCAATACGACTATCGTGAACCCCTTCTGCCGCGGTCGCGGTGGAACCGCGGCCAAATGCCCTCTCTGAATCTCGATTAATCTGCAGCTCTCTTCCACCGCGGTTCTGTCGCGGTCGCGGTGGAACCGCAACCAAACCCCTTCTCTGAATCTTCATGCCTGGCAGGTGTGGTTTACTTAGGAAATTTCACAGTTAGCCTCTTTTTCTTCATTTTTTTACTCCAAAAGTACTTCCTAACCTTGTTTGGACATATATCACCTGCAAATCATGAAAATCACTAATAAGAGCATTTTGTTATCACTTTTATCATCAAAACTACACAAGAAGGTGGTTATTTAAGGCGTGATTATAGTTAAATTCACCTATTATCAACATCCCACACTTAAACCTTTGCTCGTCCTCGACCAAGCTAAACCACACTTCCAGGCCTAACCGTTCAATGCATTGCCCCAATTTATGTCACACCCACCATTACAAAGGATCAACCTAAGCAGTGCAACAATCATACTTCAAATGCAGACTCTCATGCCATGACACACTCGTGCTCACTCTAGTTACTCTAACAGAAGTGAAGACTCACTTTTTCTTCCTGAGTCACATGCCCTCACATCAAAAATCTGAGAAAAGTTTCACACGCATAAAATTCAAACAACAAGGAACCAAATATAGGAAGAATTCACTCACTCTCAGCAAAGAGCATTCACATGCTACACAGACACACCATAAGCTTGCCCCTAGTGTAATACTCTACTAATCGAGCCATTCAGTCAAAGATCAAGAGGTCTTCATTTGGTTGTAATGTAGGCGAAAGGACGGGTAGGATATATTTGGATATAGTGACTAACCACCTAAGCACTTTTAATACACACTTCCTTTTATTTCAATTTCCATGCTCAACCCAATCGTTCTTCCACATTTTTATTTCACATGTTACCCCCACTTTTCTTTAGTTGCAACTGGCTTTTTTTTTTTTTACCAAGCCATTGCACCATTCAAGTATTTCTTTCCCGATTTCCCTTTTTTCTCTACTTCCCTACTACCCCACACTTTGACTTTTGTATGTTCTTTAGTGATTCAAGTGCTTCTAGGAGGTACAAGTTCAAAAAATCAAACTATTCAACCACAGGGATACAGGTCATTATAGGGTTATCAAAGAAATGGCTTCAGGCTCAAAGGGGTTAACTATGACAATATATATACAGGTGGATTCATAATTATACAGCACAAAGAAATGCCTCAATTATCTCTAAAACCAAACAACTTCTATTTCGCTTTGCAAACGCACATGGCAAGTTCTAGGTATCGCATGCAAGCACAAAATGCAAGTAATATCTCCCACACACTTAGCATGTAACTCATTCCGAATCAGTTTATCAACACACTCATACTAGCATTCAAGCAAGACAAGATGTGCAAAATTAAGGCTTATATTTACGAGCCCACAAACGAGACTAGACGTCACACTCTCAAGTCAGTTTTAGTTATTCGCAGGTGTGCACATCAGGGGTTGCATTCTAGCCTTCACCCATTTTAGTCCTAAAACTACAAAAGAAAAATCTACCTAACCCGGTTCAAGAAAAAAACCCTTGGAAAAGAACCGTGGTCAAAAGAAAAACCAAGGGGGAGGTACTACTCTACCTAGAAGAGAAAAATAAAATAAAAAATATCTACATGGACTACTTCCCTCAAGAGTACTGTCCAAGTGGTCCGTCATCAGGAAGAGTCCTCTAACTTTTTTTTTCGACTTTGACCCTCAAGAGACCCGTCGACAAGTGTCCGTCGTTGGGCCAAGTCAGCTAGTCCTAATATAATCATACTAAAATATATACAACACATCAATCTAATGCTACAGTACAACAACATCTATATACATTACAACATACAATCAGAGCAAGTCTCCCACCCACACTTAAAATCATGACATGTCCCCATGTAATATCAAGAAAGTAAAGAGCAGAAGGGTTAGAAGACTTCCCTGAGACTCACTCAGAGTCGGAGACGGTGCTGGGGTCTACACTGCAAGCTCTCCCCAACGCACGGAACCAGGCCATAAACCTTCTCTCTGATCTGGACTGCCTTTGAGACATGGCATCCATTCCTGTGTGTAGGCCATCCACCGAGGTGCGGAGATCCGCGACCTCTTCCTCCATAAAACGCAGCATAGGCCGGGTGGACTGTGATCTAGATAGGCTTGCCCCAGTATGGGGGTGCCGAAAGGGTCCAACACTGTCAGTGGATCTCCTGGATGGAGCAAGAGGAACTGGATCATCATCCTCATCATCTATCTTAATTGTTGTACGTGTACCCTGGCCCATTCTGATTCCTGAGGCTCTGAATGCTGCTTTAGGGGGCAAGTCTCCATCGGCAGGATTGGTGGGGGTATTATTCAACAGGCACAGTGTAGTCACCAAAGAAGGGAAGTAGAATCCCTTTGACAGCAGCGGTCCCCGTAGGACCATTTCATCACCAATTACCCATGCCGCATCAAAATACTTCTTCATCACGAAGCACCATGTCAACAGTGCATGCTGCAAGTTCACGTCAGTTGTATTGCTGGAGGGCAGGAACCTACTGCAGATGACAGTTAACCAACACTTAGCCAAGTGTGTGAAGGAGTTAGAGTTCAGGGTGATGTGGTTACGTATTCAAGTGGGTCTCCCCCTGTGCAGAGTATATCAGTCATGACCTCCCATGTAACCCCTGGCCTATCGTGGTAGTAGTCGATGTCACCAGTGAACGGAGGCAGCCGCAACACCTGGAGAATCATGGGAATTGTGGCGCTGACCACTGTACCTCGCACAATCACCTCCCTACCTAAGTTCAATGGGCAGTTGGCATAAAACTCCCTAACAAGCATCTTGTTTACCGGGGCAGGGTCATCAAATAAGAATTCCATTTCCCTCCTCTGAATTTCTTCATACATCTCTTCCTTTTCTATGTGGAGGGTTGCCCGGTCAAGCGGGATCTCATGGATGAAATTCTTCATAGCCTTGGAATTAAAGTCGTCCTCCGCTGGTTCTGATTGGAACCTGGACTCATCATAAGTAGGCTGTTGGGATGCGCCTGCCGCTTTCCTTTGCCTTTTTTGAGCCATATTACCTGCAAGGAATCAGAAGAACCATCAAATGTGCCCTAACTAGTGCCAGTCGGATGGGTACTCAGACTTCACCACCCGATGGCACCAAACACTTTCCCCTATTAATTTCATTCATACAAAGTGCCCATGACCCTACTACTAAGGTGTTCAAGGATAACAACCTCCACAATGGCCCCACAATCTTCTTACAAATTCCGGCATACAACACTTCACACTTACTCCCTTAAGTGATTCACGTTAAATACAACACCACCAAACACCAATTACAACACCGCCATCCACCTAGGTGAGGCATAAAATGCCTCAAAATTGTACAACAAATCCCCTATTTTCGGCCAAAAATGGCCCTTCACCAAGCTACACCAAAAAAATATTTTCTAGGTCTCCAAGTCATCAAAACAACCCCCACAATTAAAGTATAATGGAGACCCAACCAAATTAGCACTAAACAAACCCACAAGCATCAACTACAATAATAGAAAACATAAAAGAAAACAAAAATTAAAACTTGAACACTAATCCTAACTAGGGTTTACTAAAATTAATACATAACTAAATTACACTACTAAAAGAAGAAGAAATAGAGGGAGGAGAAGAAAACTTACTTGAATGGAATAAGTGAAGGGGGTAGTTTTGTTGATGGAGGTGGGAGAAGAATATGGAGGAAGAAAAAGAGAGAATAGAGAGATTTTGGTATTAGAGAGAGGAAGAGAGAAGAAGATTTGTGTAGAGGAGATGAGGGGGGCGTGAGTTTCTGCTGAATAGAAGTGGGGTGGGAGGGTTTAGGTTAAAAGGGTGGAATTAAAAAGAAAAGAAAAAAAATAAAAAAAATATAACTGACCACGGTCGCGGTGCAAACACAATGGATTAACTTCAGAGAGGTGCTTTGACCGTGGTTTGACCGCGGTCGCGGTGGAACTGTGGTCTGGCACTTCTTTGAATTTGACGCTTTTTATTTAAACTAAAAGATTAAACTTACAACAATTTCATGGGTTGCCTCCCACGCAGCGCCTGATTTAACGTCGCGACATGACTCAGATGAGCGCAATTAAGGCTCGCTCGACCCCTGTGGTTCATTCAAGTGCTTCTCAGACATTTCCTTACGCTCGCTCATACCCACATATAATTTCAATTGCTGACCATTGACTCTAAATGTACGAGAGTCATCTTCAGTGGCTACTTCCACAGCTCCTGATGGGAAAACTTCAACTACGCGAAATGGTCCAGACCATCGTGACTTAAGCTTACTCGGAAACAACCTCAGTCTTGAGTTGTAGAGCAATACCATGTACCCAGGTTTGAAATTTTGCTCAACGATGTTTTGATCATGTAGCCTCTTCATTCTCTCCTTGTATAGCCTTGTGCTCTCAAAAGCAAGATACCGGAACTCCTCGAGCTCATGCAATTCAGTGACTCTTGACGTGCCCGCAACTTTCATGTCTAAGTTCAGCTGTTTCAGTGCCCACCACGCTATATGCTCAAGTTCTACAAGTAGGTGATAGGCCTTCCCAAACACCAACTTGTATGGTAACATACCAATTGGTGTCTTGAAAGCTGTTCTGTAAGCCCAGAGTGCATCATCTAGCTTCCTCGCCCAGTCAGTTCTTGTGGCGTTCACCGTTTTAGTTAGCACACTCTTGATTTCTCTATTAGAAACTTCGACCTGTCCACTAGTCTGTGGGTGGTAAGGAGTAGCCACCTTGTGGCGCACATCATATTTAGCCAGCAACAGCAAAAGTGAGTACCCCCATCACTGATAATTGCTCGTGGTGTCCCAAAGCGAGTGAATATATTCTTCTTTAGAAATCCTACAACCACTTTTGCATCATTGGTGGGTAATGCAGCAGCTTCCACCCATTTGGACACATAGTCTACAGCAACAAGAATATACTTATTGCCATAGGAGCTGACGAAGGGACCCAAGACGTCAAACACTTCCACCTCTTGAATTGGGTTCATGGGCATCTCGTGGCGCCGGGAAATGTTCCCGGTGCGCTGACATTCATTGCAGCCCTTCACCCATAAGTGAGCATCTTTAAACACTGTTGGCCAGAAGAATCCAGTCTCTAGCACCTTTGCTGCTGTCCTGACACCTCCAAAGTGTTCACCATACGCCGATGCGTGACAAGCCTACAAAAAAGAAAATTGCTCTATCTCGGGGATGCATCTCCAGATCATATTATCAAGGCATATTATAAACAGATAAGGCTCGTCCCAATAATACTGGCGGCTTTCACAAAAAAATCTTTTCCTTTGGGCCGATGAAAGGTCGTGAGGAACTATACAACTGGCCAGGTAATTAGCAAAATCTGCATACCATGGCGCTTCCTGGAGAGTGGTGGCGAGCAGCTGCTCATCTGGAAAAGTTTCCAGAATTTCCTCAACCTCTACAACATTTTTAGCTCCCTCAAGTCGTGATAGATGATCAACGACTTGATTCTCAGTGCCCTTTCGGTCACGTATTTCAAGATAGAATTCTTGCAGTAGCAACACCCAACGAATCAGGCATGGCTTAGATTCTCTCTTTTCTATTAAGTACCTAAAAGCTGCATGGTCAATGTATACAATTACCTTGGATCCTATCAGATAAGACTGGAACTTGTCAAAAGCGAACACCACAACTAGCATCTATTTTTCCGTCACTGTGTAGTTCAACTGGGCTCCGCTCAGCGTTATACTAGCATAGTAGATCGGGTGCATCAATTTATCTTTCCGCTGGCCCAGCACTGCACCCACTGCGTAGTCACTAGCATCACACATTACGAACGGTTGCTCCCAGTTGGGGGCAACAATGATGGGTTCTGTGACCAGCCTCTGTTTCAACTTCTCAAACGCTACCCTGCAATCATCAGAAAATACAAATGGGTGATTTTTCTCTAACAACTTACAAAGAGAGTTAGCAATTTTGGAGAAGTCTTTTATGAACCTCCGATAGAAACCGGCATGTCCAAGAAAACTTCTTATGGCTTTGACTGAAGTTGGTGGAGGCAGCTTTGCTATTACATCAACCTTTGCTCGATCCACCTCTATTCCCTTGCTTGACACCCGGTGCCCCAAGACAATTCCTTCTTGTACCATGAATGGTACTTCTCCCAATTCAGAACCAATTTAGTCTCAATTCACCGTTTCAGCACATGCATCAGATTGAATAGGCACTCCTCAAATGAATTTCCCACCATTGAGAAATCATCCATGAACACCTCCATTATATCCTCTACCATGTCAGTGAATATGGCCATCATGCACCGTTGGAATGTGGCGGGTGCATTGCATAGGCCTAAGGGCATCCTTCTGAAGACATAAATACCATATGGGCAGGTGAAGGAGGTCTTCTCTCTGTCCTCAGGTGCAGTGGAGATCTGATTGTACCCTAAGTACCCATCCAGAAAACAAAAGTGTGACCTCCCTGCCAATCTATCCAGCATCTGGTCAATGAAGGGAAGTGGGAAGTGGTCTTTCCGGGTGGCTATATTCAACTTTCGATAATCCATGCAAATTCTCCAGCCTGTGACGATTCTTGTTGAGATTAATTCATTGTTGTCATTCTTCACAATCGTCATGCCACCCTTTTTAGGAACACATTGAAGTGGGCTAACCTAGCTACTGTCAGAGATTGTGAAAATAATTCCCGCATCCAACCATTTTATCACTTCCTTCTTCACCACTTCCTTCATATTAGGGTTCAGCCTCCTCTGATGTTCCCCGAAAGGTTTGTGCCCCTCTTCCAGCAGAATCTTGTGCATGCAATAGGCGGGGCTGATCCCCTTGATATCTACCATGGTCCACCCAATAGCAGTTTTGCACTCCCTTAGTACCTGCAAAAGCTATTGAACCTACACATCTAACAAACCAGATGAGATAATAACAGGTAATGTGGAATCAGGTCCCAGAAATTCATACCTGAGGTGGGCTGGTAATGGCTTTAACTCCAGCTTTGGTTGTTCTTCAATGGATGGCTTAGCTGGAGGTGTTTCTCTTTTTTCCAAATGCAGGGGCTCGAATTCTAACTCTCTATCCCAGAACCCTCTACCTTCTAATGCCAACACCCATTCCTCTAGATCTTCACCATTCACTTAATCTAAGTTCATCAAACATGCAGAAAGGGGATCCTCAATTGTCAACACCTGATCATCAGAATCTATGATTACATCCACGGCATCAATAAGAGAGCAATTGGCGAACTCGCTTGGTCGCCTCATAGACTTTTGCACATTGAATGTTATTTCCTCATCGTTGAGTCTCATCTTTAGCTCCCCAGTCTCACAGTCAATCAGAGCTCTCCCTATGGCCAAGAATTGTCTTCCTAAGATTATAGGAATCTCTTAATCCACTTTGCAATCCAAGATCACAAAATCTACTGGGAACACAAATTTCCCCACCTGAATAAGCACATCATCAAGGATACCAAATGGACGATTCACGGTCCTGTCGGCCAGCTGCAACAACATGGATGTGGGTCTAGCTCTCCCAATGCCCAACCTCTTATAGATAGCCAGGGGCATAAGATTAATGCTGGCCTCTAAATCAAAGAGCGCCTTAGTAAAGGTGAAATTCCCAATAGTGCATGGAATTGTAAAGCTACCTGGATCAGACAGCTTTTCAGTAACAGGTCTAGTTACTATTGCACTACAAGTCGGGGTAAGTGTAACTGTGGATAAGTCTTGGAAGTCAAACTTCCGGGACATCAAGTCCTTCATCATTTTTGCGTATCCAGGCATCTCTTTTAAAGCTTCAATCAGTGAAATATTTACCTGGATTTGTTTGAGCATTTCAAAGAACTTTTTATACTGCTCCTCCTTTTGATGCTTGGCCAGTCTATGTGGAAAAGGTGCAGGAGGTATCTTCTTCCCAATCACTTGGGACTTCTCTTTATCAACTACTATTTCAACTACTGGCTCAGCTACTTTCTCGGTCTCCTGTTGAATGTTCATTTCTTCCTGAGCAGGCTGGACTGTCACCTCTGTTAGTATCGTAGACTCATCCAGCTCAATGAGCACTAGAATGAGTGTCTCAGCCTGTATATTTTCTCGGACTCTCTCTTGTTCTACATCTAGATCCCTGCCATTATAGAGACTCACCGCCATCAGCTGCTTTGGGTGTCTGCAGGTAGTGTCCCCTAAGGGCGATTGTTCAGAGACATTGAAATTTGGCCCATTTGCACTTCAATATTTTTGATTGCTGCATCATGTGCATCTACTCTTTCATTCATTTTTGCATTGGACCCAATAACTTGCTGGATCATTGCTTCAAGTCTAGTGAACCCATCTTCTTGCCTCCCCCCATGCTGCTACTGAGGTGGGGGATACCCTTGCTGCTAATTTTGATTGTTGTACCCCTGTGGCCTGGGATAAGGTGCCATGTTGTTTGGGGGTCTCATACCTCCCATGTTTCCGGCGTTATACTGCGGCTGAGGTGGCCTGTACTGCTGCNTTGCTGCTTCTGCCCTGATTCCTCCACCTTTTTGGTGAGGATGCTCATTTGTGTCAAGAGAGTCGCCATATTTTCAGCCATTGTATTAGAAGGATCAAGTGGCACTGAGTGCACCATTGGAGTGATAGGTGCATTCTTAGTTGTCCATCCTGAATTTTGCGGCATTTTGTCAAGCAAATTCTGACCTTCTCTCCAAGTTTTTCTCAAGAATGCCCCACCAGCAGAGGCATCCACAATATTCTTCATGCTGTCTGACAGTCCCATGTAAAACCATTGTCCCAACATCTGTTCTGGAACATCATGGTGGGGACACATAACCAACATTCCTTTAAACCTGCCCCATGTCTCGTGTAGTGTCTCCATTGGTTTCTGTTTGAAACTCACGATCTCATCGATTTGTTAAGCAGTTTTGTTGGGTGGGTGGAACTTGTTATGAAATTGCTTGACTAATTCATCCCAAGTTTCTATAGAGTTTATGGGGAGTGAATTTAGCCAAACCTAAGCAGCTCCTGTCACCGAGAATGGAAATAATAATAGCCTGATTGCTTCCGGAGTCACGTTGGGTTGCCTTTGAGTTTTGCATATAAACAGGAAGTTCTTCAAGTGTTGCTGAGGATCTTCTACTTGTGTCCCAGAAAAGAGTCCCTTGTTTTGCAACAAGTGTAGCATATTATTTGTGATCTGGAATGATTCAGCTTGTATTGCAGGCACAACAATGGCAGTGGCCAGATTGTCAGCTGTGGGTTGTGCCCAGTTAAATAGTGCACCCTCAGGAACAGGAGGTGCCACTTCCCTGGAATTTAAGCCAGCTTGCTCATTTCTGATGTTTCCGTTGGGGTCATTTACGTCTCCCATGTCAATTTCGAGTTTATGTGTTTGTTGGGGTTGTTGAAGTCTTTTGTTGGCACAGTTCAATGCCCGAAGTGTTTTCTCGGGGTCTGAGAGTCCTTCAAGTAGTTCTCCGATCCTTGTAGACTTTCTAGGCATACACCTGAGCAACCAAGTCTACAACCGTCAAATTTTCAATGAGAAATTAGGTGGAGAGAAAACTGACTATAATAAGAATTTTTGTATCTCTGTCAATGGTAATTGATAATTCCGTTAACTCCCTGGCGACGGTTCCAAAATTTGATCACGCCCAACTATGCCTAATAAAAGGACAATATGGACGTTGCAAATATAACCCGAGTATTACGCCCAGGGTCGAATCCACAGAGAGTTAACCTATCAATTACTATCTTTAGACCACTAAACTCTTTGGAACCAGCTTCCCAAATATTTGAATCTCAGTTGAATGTTTCTTTACCAACTACGCTTGCAAGTAAACTAAACAGCTATAAACTAAACTACTAAGTTTGTAAACAATAATGAGAAGAAGCTAAGGCAATGATTTCCCCTATTGATGGAATCCCTTCTGTTTATGCTCATACAAATTTACCAACACATCTCTATCAATCATGAACGCTCATCTTACCGTAAATCTCTCTTGAGTAATCACAGTAATATACTGAATGCACTCTCCCGAGACACAATAGCCTACTTTATTTAGCACAATTCACTTTAGATTACACCCAAGGCTTCATTATCCCTAATCCCGCCTTTAAACCCGCAATTATAGATTCCTCTTATACTTTGGGAGTGGTGTTTGATCGGTGCAGACTCAACCCTTGGGAAGAGTGGGCGCTAACAACTTTTACCCGATAGTGGTTTCGGCGTCAATTTCCTCAGGGAGCTAGTTATGGGAGTTGAGTATTTGTGAAGTCTAGGAAGGTGTTTTGGCTCCTAATTTTGCTTCTATCATTTTTTATTTATCCACTAAATTTATCAACTACAATTGTAAACTAAATTATGCTAAGTAATGATGCTATTCGTATGCAATAAGAGAAAAGCACTAGGGTTGTAGCACTTGCCTAGGTGACTAATTAACGGGTATAGAATTCTAATGCAAGGATGATAATTGAGGGAAATATGGATAACCGTTGCACTTAGCATTCACTCTCACACCTCTCGGTAGAGAGAGTGATTTT
>MU680919.1:6296-21697 GCA_026770625.1 Nicotiana glauca | reverse complement strand
CCACCAAATAATAAATAAGACAATAAAGCAATAATAAAAGGAACACCAGAATTAACGAGGTTCGGCTAATTTTGCCTACTCCTCGGACACAACTAATATTTTATTTCACTCCAAAAATACAAGTGAAATAATATTAGAGAGAAGATACAAATGCCTTAAGAAGATAAGAAGACAAATGATAGGTGTGTTTAAATCCTAAACATTAGGCCTTCTTTTATAGGGGGAAAATCCCAACCAAAACAAATTCCCAACCGATGTGGGACTTCTTTGCCAAATTCAACATTTTACTTTTGGCACCTTAACATTTTTTATCATTTACATCAATTAAATTTACAAAGATTAAAAATGATTTGACTTTTTAAAGCAAAGATAAATTAATTAACTAGTCGGATATATAATTTACTAATTACGGTCACAAGAAGGTTACAACATTTCTGCCCTTCTTAGCAAGAGGATGTAACTTTGACATTAATGAGTTGTGAACAAATTATCTCTCATATTAATGAGACTTTCATTAATATCTCTTCTGAATCCATTGGTGAAGAGACACCAATCTGAATATGTAAGTTTTTTTAAGCCTTTCACTTTAATAAAATATTTAATCACTCATAACGTACATGTCTAAATTCTACCAATTGTTTTCTCTATTTATGCCCTACAACATTGTCCTCTCAAAAAAAGGTCAGCTTAAACCAAATATTCTTGTGCTATCAAAATAAAAGGTAAGCAAGATTTTTTTTCTCTTCAGCTTTAATTAATTAATTTGACATTTTTATTTCTAATTGTTGTGTGCCTCTTTAATTTATTTCTTGATATCTGTGCTTCTATATTTTGAACAATATAGTCTCCATTGTTTAGACATAAACTTTTAGGTTGAAAATGTTTTTTAATTCGCAGTGGCAGAGCTTATGTTAGTTCTTACACAAGGGGTCGTTTGGTAGGAGGTATTAAAAAAATAATGCAAGTATTAACTTTGTATTACTAATACTTTGTTTGGTACAAATTTTTAATCTGTATATAACTAATACTTATATTAATTATATATCATATTTGGTATTATCTTATGTATAAGTAATGTAAATCACGACATTAATAATATTAAGGCTATTAATGCATGCATTTAGCTAGTATGGTTAAAGATAAAATACGCCTTAAAGTCCCATGGAGGGTATTTTTGTAAACAACTATTTTTTTTAAAAATTATGCAACATAATAATTTTAATATACCACACCAAACAGTAGATAAAAAATAATATCTGCAAAACTAATGCTTGCAGTACTAACCCGTGTATTACTAATCCATGCATTACTAATACGCCTTATTCCGCACTATTCTTATATGCCCTACGAAACGACCCCTAAGACTTTTTGGAAAGCAATATAATTGGACTGAGATGTGATCGCAAAGCTATTAGGTCAATTATTCACATTCGGGGTGCAAGTATAACATTTTGAGATGGTAATTTAACGAATTTTTGACTGAAAAGATCTTATATTACAAGTAAAATTAAAGTAAGCACTAATGTGATTTTATAAAATACTTGAGAGGATTTTTTAAATGCATAATGCTTTATAATTACGCGTTATATCTATATTAAAGTGGTAATCTATAGACACGAGTGCCCTTCTATTTTTAATAACATGATTCTATTTTATATGATAAAAATCATGAAAACAATGCTATGAAACTTCTAACGTCACTACTTAATTGCTTATTTCCGTAGGAATTATAAATACAAGGATGGCTTTGGAGCATACTTGTATTTTTTTATGTATATTATCTTCGACGATATTATTAATAAATTGTAAAATATATCCTCCATCAATAGAATATGGTTGTTTTTTAGAATGTCTTGACTATTTATTAGTGGAAAGAGGCTTAGATCATACTCCTCAAGATGAATTAGAAAGTAAATGTAGAGAAGGAGTACCAGAATTTAAATGTGAGACTAAGCAATTGTATGATGAGCATCAGATTAAGGTTTGTGATGATCCCAAACGTTTCCCATGTGTTTCCCCAGTAGCAAGGTAATTTCACATATGCATTATTATTTGTTTATGAGAATAACTACTTTAAATTATTGTAATTTCATTTCATGATATAAATTAATATACATGGAATGCAATAAATGCTTAATTAAACATTACAATTAATTCTCTTATTTATGGCTCATAATACTGTTTGCAGATTATATTAATAGTCCTTAAAGAATCAATTTAATATCTCCAAGTGTCATGAATATTTTTGTTTTCAAATACGAGTCACGATTTAATTATCACTGTGCGCAAAAAATAGTTGCCGGACAGGGACTAGGCCTTACCTTAAAGTTTCGTAAACCCTTTTATTTAGGCAGAATACCTAAAAACCCATCCTAAATATGGCCCCCTGAGCTTATATTTTGTGTTATCTTAACTACCCTTGAGCCTATGTCACAACCCAATTTCACATATAGATTGTGATGGCGTCCAACACTACCGCTGGACAAACCAACTAGTGAATTAAATATGTATTTCCTTTTTAATAAATTTTCGGGTAATTAAATTTCCCTTATTTGCAAGATATAAGAAACCAAAAGGTCTGAATAAATAAAACCAAGCAATTATTATTATTAAGCAGGATTTAGTGTGTACACTGTCAAAGATCGAGCGGCACAAACTATAAATGCATCTATCTACTGCCGAGGCGTTCGGCCCGCTCCACAAGAAGAGGAGAATATTTTATAAGCATTAGACTTAGATATTATTGAGGTTCTATACGAATTTTCTTCCTCAATTTCTCCAACAAATACTAATATAATTTAGGCATTTTAGATTAACAAGTATGATGCAAAAATTCCAAATAACTCATGAATTGGGTCCTGAAACTACCCGGATAAGTGCATAATAGTAGCTACGCACGGACTCTCGTCACCTTGTACCTACGTAGCCCCCTCAATCAGAACAAATATTTACTTAAATCACCTATGGTGTAAATTTTCTCTTACAAGGTTAGACAAGAGACTTACCTCGTCTCAAAACTCACTTTCCGGTCACAATTTCGCGTTAAAGCCTCGATATGGTGCCGAAAAATCCGAAACTAGCCAAATGTTATATGATGGCTCAAAATTTCATAATTTATCTATTAGAGTAACTATTCATCCAAATTGGTAAAATTCCTAAATTTATCTCGGGCCCACGTGCCCGGATTTCGAAAATTTTCGGAGAAAATCGTCACCCATAATCTCAATAACTCAAATATAGAATTTTCATCCCATTCCAAATTCATTTTCGTGGTTAAAATCTCATTTTTATCAAGGTTTTTCATCTAAACCCTTGATTTCCACAATTTACATGTTAAAATCTACCCATAATCAATGTATTTAACTCACAATAGGTAGAATTAAGTTACCTTCAAGTTGCTAGTTGAATACCCGCTCAAGAAGCTCAAAAATCGCCCAAGGCTGAACAAAATGGGCTAAAAAAATGGCTGAGCCCCATTTTAAAACATTCTGCCCAGAAATTCCGACCTTTTCTTCGCGAACGCGTAAGAGGCCTCGCGTTCACGAAGGCCAACGGGTTAGGCCCTCAAAAATTTGATCATTGCGAATGTGAACGGGGCCTCACAAACGCGGAGGCTGGCTTGGTCTACTCTTCGCGAACGCGACCGGGGTCCCAAAGTCCAGCCCAGGTTCCTCTATGCGAACGCGAGTCACCTCAGGCGAACACAAAAGTCATTGGTCCCAGGCCTTCGCGAACGCGTGTTAGCTATCACGAACGCGTAGCACAAAAATCCCCCAGCCCCAATTCCTTCATCGTGAATGTGAGAGTCCTTCCGCGTTTGCAAAGAACGAAACCAGAACTAGAAAATCTGGGTTTTCCAACTTAGCTCTAGGTGCTTCAAAACTCACCCAGTCATTCCGGACCCAGTCTACATGTACCAATAAGTCTGTAAACATAATACAGACCTGTTCGAACTTTCAAAATGCATAAATCAACAATGAAACCAAGAATCGCACCCCAAAATCGAATTGAATCAAAATATGAACTTTCAAGTTTCCAAAGTGCTCTGAACGCGCCAAATCATACTTATACTATTCAGAATGACACCAATTTTGCGTGCAAGTATTAAATCACCATACAGAGCTATTCCCCTGATCAGAATACCAAACGGACCTCGATTACTCCAAAACCTACTCCAAACCAAATTGGAAGATCTTTAAGCCTTCAAATAGCCAACTTTCACTATTAAGAGCCGAAACGCTCCTGGGTCATCCAAAATCCGATCCGAACATGCGCTCAAGTCCAAAATCATCATACGAACATATTAAAACTTTCAAATTCCAATTCCGAGGTCGTTTATTCAAAATATTGGCTGAAGTCAAACTTAGCCTTTTAAAGCCAAACTAAGGAGTCAAGTGTTCCAATTTCAACCCGAACCCTTCCAATTCGCGAACTAACCATACCTGAAAGTCATAAAATAATAAAAGCACATACGGGGAGTCTTATTTAGGAGAACGGGATTCTAGATGACAAAACGACCGGTTAGGTCATTATATTTTTCATCTCTTAAACAAACGTTCATCCTCGAATGGGTTTAGAATCATACTTGGAGTGTTGAATAGATGTGGATATCTGCTCTGCATATCCTCCTCGGCCTCCTAAGTCGCTTCCTCGACCGGTTGACCCCTCCACTGAATTTTACCGTAGAAATCTTCTTGGATCTCAACTGGCGAACCTGCCTATCAACAATGGAAACCAGTTTCTCTTCATAACATAAGCTCTCATCTAGCTGAACTGTGCTGAAGTCTAACACATGTGACAGGTCGGCATGCCGGAGCATAGATACATAGAAAACTAGATGAACTCCCGATAGACTGGGAGGCAAAGTAAGCTCGTAAGAAACCTCCCCAACTCGTCTCAAAACCTCAAATGGGCCTATAAACCTTGCGTTCAACTTGCCCTTCTTACCGAACCCCATGATTCCCTTCATCGTAGAAACCTTCAAGAGAACTTTTTCACCCACCATAAATAATAAATCGCGCGCTTTCTAATCCGCGTAACTCTTCTATCTGAGCTGTGCTGTACGGAGTCACTCCCGAATCAACTTTATCTTTTCCAAGGCATCCTTCACAAAATCAGTACCATATAACTTAGCCTCGTAGGGCTCAAACCATTCGATGGCGAATGACATTGCCGACCATATAAAGCCTCAAATGGAGCCATCTCGATGCTCGATTGGTAACTGTTGTTATAAGCAAACTCGGCCAAAGGAAAGAAACGATCCCACTGACCCTCGAAGTCAATCACAAATACCCTGAGCATATCCTCCGAGATCTGAACTATCCGCTTCGACTACCTGTCGGTCTGCGAGTGAAAGGTTGTGATGAGCTCTACATAGGTCCCCAATTCACTCGGTACTGCTCTCTAGAAATGTGAAGTAAACTTAGAGCCTCTATCTTATATGATGGAAACGGGCACACCATGCAACCAAACTATCTTCTGAATATAAATTTGGTCCAGCCTCTCTAAAGAATATGTAGTCACAACCAGAATGAAGTGTGCCGATTTAGTCAATCTATCGACAATGACTCAAACTGCATCAAACTTTCACAAGGTCCGCGACAACCCAACTACGAAGCCATATTAGTGTGCTCCCATTTCCACTCCGGTATAGTCATTTGTTGAAGTAGACCACCTGGCCTCTGGTTCTCATACTTAACTTGCTGGCAATTTAGGCACCTAGTTACATACTCAACTATGTCTTTCTTCATCCATCTCCACCAATAATGCTGCCTCAGATCGCGATACATCTTCCTAACACCTGGATGAATAGAATACCAAGAACTGTATGCCTCCTCTAGGATCTTTTCCCTCAAGCCATCAATATTAGGAACACATAGGCAACACATAGGCAACACATAGTCTGCACATGTGATTCCCCAACCGCAGATACGAAAACACCAGCAACCAGAAATCTTCAGCAATTGCATAAGTCCAAATTTTAACCCGTTGAGCATCTGAAACACACCTGAGGCCCCCCGGACCTCAACCAAACATACCAACAAATCCTAAAACACCATACGAACTTAGTCGAGCCCTCAAATCATATCAAACAACGCTAAAAACACAAATCACCCTCCAATTCAAACTTAATAAACTTGAAACTTCAAACTTCCACAACCGATGCCAAAACCTATCAAACCATGTCCAAATAACCTCAAATTTTTCACAAAAGTCATATTTAATATTACGGACCTACTCCAACTTCCGAAATGGAATCCGACCCCAATATTAAAAATTCTACTACCGTTCCAAATCTCCAAAAAAATTGACTTTTGCTATTTCAAGCCTAAATAAGCTATGGACCTCCAAAACATAATCCGAACAAGCCCCTAAGCCGAAAATCATCCAACGGAGCTAACGGAATTGACAGAACTCCATTCCAGAGTTGTCTTCACACAGTTCCAACTACGATCCAAATCTTAAGACTTAAGCCTCTATTTAGGGACTAAGTGTCCGAAAACACTCCAAAAACAAAACAAAACCTCTCGGCAAGTCACAATAGCAGAAAATAGATACAGGAAAAGCAGTTAATAGGGGGATCGAGGCTATAACTCTCAAAATAACCGGCTGAGTCGTTATAGAGAAGAGTCTTGGGGAAGAGAAAACTATTCTTTGGTCTCTCTTTTGTCTTTAGTATTTTCTACTAGTTGTCTTTCTTTTAGAAGAATAATATTTCTTCATAAGTTCTTTGTTTCTAAATAAGTTTTTTCTTACTTCATAATGGAGTAATTATTTTTTTTCATAGTTGATGAAGCTTGATATATATATATATATTATTATACTATCTCAGTTTAATACATCCTTGGCTTAAAACTTTCTTTTTATACTTTGTACTGTCCCGTAATCATAGATTAAATTAATAATTATTATCACTTCTACATATTTTTATCTCTAAGTTATTTTTATATTAATTTTATAATTCTCACGAAGCAAAATTGATATATAATATTGTAAGCAAGATTATTGATTTTTTAGTAAAAATATTCTCTCGAAGTTTTTACTACCTCTTAGCATAATTCAAGCAAGAAAAATATTTTGGTTTAATCATCACTAATTTTAATTCAATTAATCACATAACCTCGCGGAGTGCTATTAATCGACTACTTCTTAGTGGCTAAATATAATTGTATTAGCAATACACAATTATTCTGTAATACCCTATATTTTAAATAAGGGCGTATTGGTCATTAGCAAAAAAAAGGAAGCAAAACAAATAAAATAAGATCAAAAAAATAAAATAATATAAAAGAAGGGAAATAGGCTAAAGCCCATCAGATTGTGGCATTCAAAGTAAGGGATTGAAAAACCTTAGCCACTAAAGCAGTTTCGCTGCTTTTAGCAACAACACCGTTATCGATCAAAAGGAAATTGACATATATTTTCGAGCCTAAACAATAGAGTTCCAGGTAACCACAAGAAAGCTTCCATCTACTATGACAACATTGATTTTAGATATAGAATTTTATGGTAAGTTTGGGTAATAACAAGGGTGTGATTTGATTGAGAATGGGGGGAAAACAATTGGAGGTTTTAGAATAAAAGAAGAAGGAGAAGATAACAATGTATTTTAGTTAAACTAGTATCTTTATATACAAAAACTTGACCATGGTTAGTGAAATTTTAATATTAGGATTGAGTTTGGAACTCGATTTTTGTGGGTAATAGTAACATGAATTTTCGTGTGAAACAAATTAGTTCATGAATAACTATGAACTTAGAATGAAGCAACTGTTGAGAATTAATTTTAATAGTATTATGATTGTTGAACAGACAATATCTTTAAGTAACGCTAAGATGTGGGTTACAAAAATTATAATTCGCTATCACTTAAATTTAGTGAATTTCGAGGTCAACTGATGGTAACACTAAACTTATATGATTTATAGATTGCACACGAATTGAGCAATTGGATCAATAAGAAGTCGAGCTTTGGTTAGTTGGCTTTGAGAGGTGAGTAGTAACCTTATCTCAATTTGCATTTCTACAACTAGCACGATTACATATAATTTTAATATAAACATGTTACCGACTAATTTGAATTTTCATGTGGGACAAGTCCTTTACTCGATATGATACAACTATATTTATTTTAGACTATTATAGTTATTCTGAATATTCTCATTGTTACTGAATATATTTTACCATTACTTGAGATAAGATTTATCGTTATTGAAATGAAATTACATGATTTGATAAAAATCTATTGTTTTAAAATATTTTCTATGAGTATATACGGATTACAGAGACAAGCATAAATGGGAGTAGATATTGAAGAATCCTTTAGCTGACGGTGGATTCATTAGACCTGGTGCACCTTGTAATTACCGATTACCGTTATAGCCCTCACTAGTGGGAAGGTAGAACTAGCATACCGTTACCAATTTCCCTCGAGTAGGGACTACCATTATATTTGACTTCTTGTGAAAAAGTCCACAGTTATACCGATTACATGATCCGTACGAGAAATAGACTTTGGTATTGATTTGCTACCTGACACACAGCCCATATCGATACCCCCATATCGAATGGGAGCTAAAGCAACAGTTACAAGATTTGTTAGATATAGGGTTTTATTAGACCTAGTGTATCACCATGGGGTGCACCAGTACTGTTCATAAAGAAGAAAGACGGATCCCCTGAGAATGTGCATTGACTATAGATAGTTGAACAAGATAACGATACACAATAAATATCCTTTGCCTCGTATAGATAACATGTTTGATCAGTTACAAGGAGCTGTCCACTTTTCAAAGATTGACCTCTATTTTGGTTATGATCAACTTAGAATCAAAGATGAAGATATTTCTAAGACTGCTTTTAGAACTCGATACGGGCACTATGAGTTTCTTGTGATGCCTTTTGGACTGACAAATGCTCTAGCTGCATTCATGAATTTAATGAATAGGGTGTTCAAGCCGTTTCTGGATAGATTTGTGATAGTATTTATTGATGATATCCTGATATATTCTCGTAGCCAAGGAGAATAACGAGAATCATCTCAGAACTGTGTTGCAGACATTGCGAGAACATCGGTTTTATGCTAAGCTCGAAGTGTGAATTCTGGCTAGACTCGGTAGCATTCTGGGTTATGTTGTATCCAATGATGGAATTATGGTAGATCCTAAGATGATCGAAGCTATGCAGAAATGGCCCAGACCTACTTCTCCTATAGAGATTTGCAGCTTTTTAGGCTTAGCAGACTATTACATGCGTTTTGTGCAGGATTTCTCCAGAATAGCAGCACCGCTGACCAAGATAACACAAAAAATGCAAAGTTCCAGTGGACAGAGGAATGTGAGCAGGGCTTTCAAAAACTCAAAACATGTTTGACAACTGCACCAATATTAGTCTTACCATCAGGTTTTGGAGGATTTACAATATTCTGTGACACTTCGAGGGTGGGATTAGGATGTGTTGTCATGCAAAATGGTCGTGTTATGGCTTATGCTTCGAGGCAATTGAAAACACACGAGCAGAACTATCCTACACATGATTTGGAGATGGCTGCAGTAGTATTTACTCTAAAAATTTGGAGGTATTACCTATATGGTAAAACTTGTAAGATTTATACTAACCATAAAAGTCTGAAGTATATCTTTCAGCAGAGAGATCTGAATATTTGGCAGCGTCATTGGATGGAACTACTCAAAGACTATGATTGTTCTATTTTGTATCATCTTGGAAAAGCCAATGTGGTGGCTGATGTATTGAGCAAAAAATCTAAGGGGAGTCTGGCACATATAGCTCCTGCAAAGAAACTTTTGGCCAAAGTTATTCAGAGACTAGAAGATACAAGTATTATATTTAATGTCGGAAATTCAGAGGCATTGTTGGCTTGTGCTCAGTCCAAGTCTTCATTAGTTGAGCATATTAAGGCTACCCAGTATCAGGATGAACGATTATGCAAATACAGAGATGAGACCTTAGCTGGTAAAAGAAAGGATATGATTGTTGAAAGTGATGGTGTTCTTAGAATGGATGACAGGCTATGTGTAGAAGACATAGATGGGTTGAGACATGTTATTCTTGAATAAACCCACAACTCTATATACATTTTATATCCAGGATCCACAAAAATGTACCATAACCTGAAGCAATTTTATTTGTGGGAAGGTATGAAGAAAGATATTGCTAACTTTGTTTCAGTTGTTTGACTTGTCAGCAAGTTAAGACTGAGCATCAGCGATCCGCAGGACTATTACAACAAATTGAGATTCCAGAGTGGAAATGGGAAAGAATTACTATGGATTTTATCACTAATCTACCACGAACACTTAGAGGTTATGATTCGGTGTGGGTATTTATAGATCGACTTACAAATTCAGCACACTTTTTGACAAGAAAGACTACCTATGGTGGAGTGAGGTATGCACAGATATTTATTAACGCAATTGCCCGACTTCATGGAGTCCCCATATCCATCATCTTTGATAGAGGATCACAGTTTACCTCATGCTTTTGGAAATCTTTTCAAGAAGCATTGGGTACACGAGTAGATCATAGTTCTGCATTTCATCCATAGACAGACGGGCAGTCTAAACGTACTAAACAGATCTTGGAGGATATGTTGAGAGATTGCATTCTTGAGTTTGGAGGTAGTTGGGACGCTTATCTATATTTAGCTGAATTTGCTTACAACAATATCTTCCAGTCCAGTATTCAAATGGCACCATATGAAGTATTGTATGGTATACGATGTCGTTATTCTATCGAATGGTTTGAAGCTGGTGAGACTAACTCATTAGGACCTGACTTAGTACAAGAAGCTATGGAAAAGGTCCAGTTGATTAGACATAGATTGCTTGCAGCTCAAAGTAGACAAAAGTCTTATGCTGATAAGAGAAGAAGAGATTTAGTGTTCACAATTGGGGATAAAGTACTCCTACTAGTCTCTCCTATGAAAGGTGTGATGCGATTTGGGAAAAGAGGCAAGCTGAGCCCCACGTTTATAGGACCGTATGAGATACTAGACCGAGTGGGAGCGGTGGCTTATCGTTTGGAAATTCCTCCTGAGTTATCCTTTATTTATCCAGTTTTTCATGTATCAATGCTAAGTAAATGTATATCAGACTCATCTCAGGTGCTTGAAGCACATGCTATACCGCTTGATGAGAAGTTGTCTTACGAGGAGGAACAAATGGCTAATGATGATAGGCAAGTAATAAAGCTACGGTCAAAAGAAATTGAGTTCGTAAAAGTCTTATGGAGAAATCATACAGTTGAAGAATCTACATGGGAAATGAAAAAAGATATGCAAGCAAAGTATCCCCATTTATTTCAATCTACAAGTACGTACTTGTTGTAAATTTCGGTATCGAATTTCATAAGGTGGGGAGAATGTAAGACCCTATATTTTAAATAAGGGTGTATTGGTCATTAGCCAAAAAAAGGAAGCAAAACAAATAAAATAAGATTAAGAGAATAAAATAATATAAAAGAAGGGAAATAGGCAAAAGCCCATCAGATTGTGGCATTCAAAGTAAGGGATTGAAAAATCTTAGCCACTAAAGCATCAAACTTAGAAAAGTTTCGCTGCTTTTAGCAGCAACACCGTGATCGATCAAAAGGAAATTGGCATATATTTTTGAGCCTCAACAATAGAGTTCCAGGTAACCACAAGCAAGCTTTCATCTATTGTGGCAATATTGATTTTAGATATAGAATTTTTATGGTAAGTTTGGGTAATTACAAGGGTGTGATTTGATTGAGAACTGGGGAAAAACAAATGGAGGTTTTAGAATAAAAGAAGAAGGAGAAGATAGAAATGTATTTTAGTTAAATTAGTATCTTTATATACAAAAAATAGACCATGTTTAGTGATATTTTAATATTAGGATTGAGTTTGGAACTCGATTTTGGTGGTTAATAGTAACATGAATTTTCATGTGAAACAAATTAGTTCATGAATAACTATGAACCTAGAATGAAGCAACTGTTGAGAATTCATTTTAATAGTTTTGATTGTTGAAAAGACAATATCCTTAAGTGACGCTAAGATGTGGGTTACAAAAGTTGTAATTTGTTATCACTTAAATTTAGTGAATTTCGGGGTCAATTGATGGTAACACTAAACTTATATGATTTATAGATTGCACACGAATTGAGCAATTGGAACAATAAGTAGTCGAGCTTTGGTTAGTTGGCTTTGAGAGGTGAGTAGTAACCTTACCTCAATTTGTATTTCTACAACTGGCATGATTATGTATGATTTTAATATGATCATGTTACAGACTGATTTGAATTTGCATGTGGGACAAGTCCTTTACTCGATATAATACTACTTTATTTATTTTAGACGATTACAGTTATTCTGAATATTCTCATTGTTACTGAATATGTTTTACCATTACTTGAGATAAGATTTACCGTTATTGAAACGAAATTACATAATTTGATAAAAACCGAACTGTCCTATATTGTTTTAAAATATTTTCTATGAGTATATACAAATTACAGAGACATGTATAAATGGGAGTAGACATTGAAAGATCCTGTAGCTAACGTCGGGTTCGTTAGACTTGGTGCACCTTGTAATTACCGATTACCATTATAGACCTCGCTAGTGGGAAGGTAGAACTACCATACCATTATCAATTTTCCTCGAGTAGGGACTACCGTTATATTTTACTTCTTGCGAAGAAGTCCACAGTTATACCGATTATATGATCCCTTCATTGAAACCTCCCAAAAATATGAATATTATTATTATATAGTGGTTACCGAGGTTATTACTGAATTGTTAAATGTATTATAGTACAAGAAGAACATGATGGGACCGAAAATTATTTATTATTTCTGAAAGGGCATTTTCATGTTATTTTTTGTTTGATCTACTAGGATATTTTCTGACTTGTCCCCAATAAAAATGGTTGTGGATAATTGTTATTACTCACTGAGCTAGCGACTCATTCCCTACTAATGTTTTTTACAGAGACAACAGTTGATGCAGGTGAGGATTTCGTTAATTAGAGCGCACAGGTAGATAACTCTTGGTGAGCCTTGCACTTGTTCACGTGGGCAGAGATTTATTTATTATTATGGTCTTTTCTTTGAAGTCTTAGATTCGCTCCATAGTCGCTATTTTAGTGTCATGAGTATTCTTTTGGTTTTATAGTCTCATGTAGAGTATCGTTCTTTATTATCGAAAGTGGAGATAAATTAGTATATTTGGTTGTTAGTGGGTTTATTAGCAATGGTGGAGACTTGTTTTGGGTTAATTGATAAGTTGTCAATTGTTTGGTTTGATATTAGGATGGTTGGTTGTTGGTTTTGAGACAGGGAGATTTTTGGATAGTCCAAAAATAAGGGAAACTCTGTCCGATTTTCTGTGAAACACCGATGAGGCTTATTTGGGAGCACTTGCTCCTAAGCGCCGGTCATGATTCTAAATTGGGTCGTGATAAAGCTGGTATCAGAGCTTAGGCTTTAAGTCCGGAGTCATGGAGCAATGCTTAGTAGAGTCTTGTTCACGGGTATGTAGGAGCCCATACTTATGATCTTGAGGCTAATGAACATCTAGGAATGTTTTCCTTTCTTTCATTCTTTGATCGTGCATTGAGATAACATAAGATTGACTTTGGAGTATTTCTTTCGCAGATGGCTAGGACACGCACACCCTCATTTGTTGGACGTGGTACTACCCGGGGTGGCGGTCAAGTGAGGGTTCATCAAACTAGAAGACAGACTGCTCTTCAACCTGAAGTAGGGAACATGGGTCAACCCCAAGCTGTTATGCCAGATCAAGTGCAAGGGCAGGGATTTCATGATGCTCTACCACTAGTGCCAACTGTTGTACCTATTGTTGCCTTACCTACAGACGTAGTGGCAAGGTTATTGAATGCGTTAGAGGCATTGGTGCCTACTCAGGGTGGAAGTGCAACTCTGTCACACACCTTTTCTACCCCTCCGAAAGATATGGATATGGGTCAAAGAGTTTTTTCCAATTAAAGTGACAAAATTTGAATAGGAATTATTTAATTATTTCAGAGTCGCCACTTGGAATTGATTTTCCGGTGTTCCAAGTCACCATTTATTTGGATCCCTAGTCAAAGGAAGGTTTGACTTTAATCGGTCCGCAAAAACAAAGTTCGGGTAAGGAATTCTGTTGACCGGGGAGAAGGTATAAGGCATTCTGCGAGTCCCGTGGTCCTAGCACGACCGCTTTATTGACTTAAACTTGGCTTTAATTAATTTTTGGACGAACTGTGATTTATTATTTTTCTGTTTTACTTATCCGCCTTTATCTCCTAATTATTAAAAAAAGATATATTTTTTGAACAAGAAGATGTCATAATCACACTACGCAAGCGAATGAGTGATCGACGAAATTTATTATTTAGTCATAACGGTGCTACGCAAGTGAATCCGCAATCATGACAATTACTACGTTATTTACTTATGGGAAAATTACTACATTTCGAAGAAATTAGTTTTAAGAAAATTATATAAAAATCAACTATCGCGCTACGCAAGCGAATTCGCGATCTTAAAAAAAATTAACTAAAAAACTAATGGGCATGGTATGAGATTATTGAATTAATTTAACGAATGTTAAAAACATCATGCTACACAGGTGATTCCGTGAGTTAAAACGTACCTACTAATTGCCTAACGTTTAAATTAATTAAAAGAAAACGAGTTAATTAAAAATAGTAGAAAAATATGATATTATTATTTGTAACGACCCGACCGGTCGTTTTGAGCACTAGCGCTCCGTTCAGCAGTCGGAGGTCATGAACAGCTTCTTTTCAGGTATTATGACTTGTATGCGTGGCTGGAATTAAATTTCAAGAAGTCCAGAGTTGATTTGGGAAGGGAATTCTCATTTCGAAAGCTTAAAGTTGAAAGAATGAGCTAGGATTTGAATTTCAAGTAAACGACCTCGGAATCGGGATCTAAAGGTTCCAGTAGGTTCGTATGATGATTTCGGACTTGGGCGTATGCCCGGATTGGGTTTTGAATAACTCGGGAGAATTTTGGCGCCTATTGTGGAAGTTGGCATTTTAGAAGAAATTTCATAAGTTTGGCTTGAAAAGCATTTCAGTGTTATCAAAGTCCGTTTGGAATTTCGAGACTGTGAATAGCTCTGTATAGTGATTCTAGAGTTGGGGGCACGATCGGAAGTGAATTCGGAGGTCCGTAGACCATTTTGAAGCCATTTGGCTAAAGATAGAAAGTTGAAGGTTTTTGGAAAGTTTGACCGGGGGGTTGAATTTTTGATATCGGGGTCGGAATCAAATTTCGGAAGTTGGAGTAGGTCCGTAATGTCAAATATGACTTGTGTGCAAAATTTGAGGTCAATCGGACGTGATTTGATAGGTTTAAACATCGGAAATAGAAGTTAGAAATTTTAAAGTTCA
>MU680906.1:25264-54687 GCA_026770625.1 Nicotiana glauca | reverse complement strand
GGACGGTATCCCGGGAGATTCTTTGATATTGATATGAGATTTGGACTACGGGACGGTATCCCGGGAAGTTCCATTTTACAGTTGAGAAAAGGGCTACAGGACGGTATCCTGGAAGACCCTCGTCGGTATTCTTGAAATTTTGCTGCATTTACTCTGTGTTTTTGTTTTGTCTTGCAATACTATATTTCATTGATCTGTCTTATCACATCGCTGTGTTCATTAATTTTCATCAGACTTCGATACTGTTAATCTCTTGCTATTTTATTGTTTTCTGTCTCAGTAGGGCCCTGACCCTTCCTCGTCACTACCCAACCGAGGTTAGGCTTGGCACTTACTAAGTACCGCTGTGGTGTACTCACGCCTCTTCTGCGCATGTTTTTCATGTGCAGATCCAGGTGCTTCTGAGGAGGCGTACCATCAGTAGCTGTCAGGGAGCGTATTGGGGACTTGAGGTATACATATGCTACGTCCGTAGATCCGCAAAGTCTCCTTCTCATTTTTGCCCATAGTTATTATATGTTATTTCGATCCTTCTTTGTATTAGACTATTCTGGTGATTAGAGCAGTGTAAGATTTTTTATAGCCTGTGTTGTCCGTGGGTTTCCGAGTCTTGGAGGTTATTTCAGTATTTGGTATTAAAGTGTATGTGCCAGGAGGCAACTGTATACATTACTCTTGTTATTTAGTTTTGATTATAAATTTCGAAATTGTTATTACTTCCGCAATGTGTTAGGCTTACCTGGTCGTGAAGACCAGGTGCCGTCATGACATGTTCACAATTGGTGAACTAGGGTCGTGACATTTAAGCTTCTCAAATGAGAATTTTTCATCTAAATTTAACTCCGATCTTCCTGAATTTATATTCCGACCATGCGAACAAGTCACACTTCCTGAAATGAAGCTGCTCATGGCCTCAGACTGCTGAACGACGCGCTAGGGCTCGAAGCAACCGGTCGGGTCGTTACAATATATATATATATATACAGTTTAGTTTTTTTTATTATTTTTATTTTTATAGATATTTAAATTCAAATATAATAACTAATAACTAACTATTAGCTAAAAAACTAATTAGTAACTACTTATGCCATGTGGCTTTTTTTATAGTGTCACTTAGCTTAAGGAGATGCCTTTATCTTCTCCTTTTAATAATATATAGATATAAATTATTCCACACATTTTTTTTTCTAGGATTCTACTTGGCATAAGGAGAGAGCTTTATTCTCACCTTTTAATAATATATAGCAGATATATAGAATATAGAATATCAGAAAGAAACTACTCCACAATTTGAATCAAAAGTTTTTGATTGTTTTTTTTTATTTTTTTTATTTTAAAACAATTATAAAATTACAGCTTGAAACTACTCCCCAATTTGAAATGGTAATTTTTATTTTTTAATTTTATTTTTTATTTTAAAACTCCAACTTGAAACTACTCACCGATTTGAATGGGTAGTTTTTCTTCTTCTTGTTTCGTTTTTTATCATAGTTAATTTTATTTTTCTTTTTTTTGTTTTTTTTAAATTTGAAAATAATTTTAAAATTACAACTTGAAACTACTCCCACCCAATTTGAATGGGTAGTTATTTTTTATATATTTATATTTTTAATTTTTTTATTATAACTAACTATGAGATATCTATATTTATTAATTAAAATAAAGTAACCAATTTATATATATATATATATATATGGTAGTTTTATATTTTTTTTATTATTTTTGTTTTTATAGATATTTAAATTCAAATATAATAACTAATAACTAATTATTAACTAAAAACTAATTAGTAACTAATTATGCCATGTGGCTTTTTTTTATGCTGCCACTTGGTTCAAGGAGATGGTTTTATCCTCTCCTTTTAATAATATATAGATTAGGCGGGTTATGTAGGTGAAGAAACTTTTCATTCTCTCTTCTTATTATTTATTGGACATTTATCTTGGGTTCTAACAATAACTATATTAGAAGGCTAAACATACTTATATTGTGACATATGAACGAATGAGCTGGCAAAAGAACTTATCGGAAGCAAATTCAAGGGTCAAATATCACATTTTTACATCATTAAAGAAGAGAAGAAGCTATGATATGAAATAGAGGTGAAACAAAAAAATAACTCTACTATTATATCTCTTCGTTGTTAAGTCTCATGGAAAAGGAAAAGCAACACAAAATATGAAGAAGGTGACAACGGTGGCATTTTGAAGGCGAAGACTGCATTTACCATCTTCTTAATAGGAACATAATGTACTAATTTTTTGTTTGTTTTATACATGGAGCACTCAAGACGATTTTTTTAATGGAAGCAATTGATGATTCTCTTTTGTAAATATATGTCAGATCTTTTATTTTTCTTAATTTGCTCTTTGAATTTATTGGAGGGAGAAATGAGATTGAATGGTAGTGTAAAGAACATACATTTTGAGATTTATGGTAGGTTATGAGGAGAAAGTGGGGGGATTTGTGTTTTCTATTTGAGAAGAACTAAGCAAAAAGAATGGTAGGATACCGACTGAAATAAATAATAACAATAAACAAAAAGAGAAGGAGCCATGACTGAATAAACAAATAGAGAAAAAAGGATAAAAAAGAGACCAAAAAAATGAAACCTTCAATTGGATTAAGTCAAAGAGGATATTCCATTTTTTGATTTCTATTTTCTTTTCCGTTCTCCTCTTTTCATATTGTACTTTTCTTTATATTTGTGACGACCCAAACGGTCATCACCGGAGTTCTTCCTTTTTCTATGCTTCTAAGGCCTTGAAACCCTTACTTTTAATTGCCTCGATTTACGTGTGCAGTCCGGAAGCGCAGCCGAAAAGTTTTTATGTTGAAATATATAAATTATGTGAAAAATTTAAAGAATTTTGATATTAATATGATTAAAGTTGACTTTGGTCAATATTTCTGGTAAACGGACCCGGACCCGTAATTTGACAGTCTTGAAATGTCCGTACAAAAATATGGGACTTGAGCGTATGCCCGGAATCGAATTCCGAGGTCCCATGCCCGAGAAATAAATTTTTTCCGTGAAATTATTTTCTGAAAATATTTAAGGAAAATGAAAAAAAAATTTATCAAAAAATAATAGTATCGGGCTCGTATTTTGGTTCCGATGCCCGGTACAGGTCATATATGTGGTTTAAGCACTTTCTGTAAAGTTTGGTTGAAGACGGACGTCGTTTGACGTATTTCGGCCTTGAATTGAAAATTTTGGAAGTTTATGAAATTTGAAAGATTTCTTGGATTGAAGGCTCAATTCATTGATTTTGATGTTATTTTGTCAATTTGATCGCTCGAGCAAGTTCGTATGATGTTTTTGAGTCAGTGTGCATATTTGGTTTGGAGCCCGAGGGCTCGGGTGAGTTTCGGATAGGTGTCGAGGTGGTTTTGGACTTAAAAAAAAATTGCAGAAAATCTGCAGCAGGTATTCCTTCTTCGCGTTCGCGTCCCTCTGGTCGCGTTCGCGAAGGCTTCTCCTCCCCCTTCTTCGTGTTCGCGAGCCATTCCTTGCGTTCGCATACAACAAATCCTGGACCCCAGCCATTTCCTCTACGCATTCGCGTGAAAGCTCCCGCATTCGCGTGAAAGCTCCCGCATTCGCGGAGCCTGGCTGCCTCTTATACGCGTTCGCGTAAGGCACCACGCATTCGCGTAGGCCTATTGTGAAGCCCCCAAATTTTTCTCTTCGCATTTGCAGTGGCCCTTCGCGAACGCGATGCCTGCCCGTTTTCCTTCATCGCAAACGCAACCGGGGTGTCGCGAATGCGATGAACAATTTTTCTGCCCAGTGATTTAAGTTCTAAAACAGAACAGAAACGGGATAAAAATCCCATTTCTCAAACTCTCTCTTCTCCATAGCTTTTGGGGCGATCTTTGGAGCATTTCTTCACCAAAGCTCATTGGGTAAGTATTGTTTAACTCGTCTTCTTCATTTTTCATCAACATCAATCAAATTCTTAGGCCTAAACATGTGAAAATAGGTAGAAAATTAGAGAATTGGGTAGAGTTAGGGTTTTCAAAGATTTGGTAATTTAGACCTCGTTTTGGGGTCGAACTTGAGAACAAATTATATATTCGGACTCGGGAGTGAATGGGTGATCGGAATTTGGTTCGAACCTCGTGTTTTGACCACGTGGGCCCGGGGTCGATTTTTAGATATTTGGGCAGAATGTTTTAGAAAATATATTTAGCCATTTGGATTAGTTTGTTAAGTATTATTGATGATATTAAATCAATTGTGTATAGATACGATTGAATTGGAGCCAAATTTGAAAGGAAAGGCATTGCTTAAGGATTGAGTTGGCCGTAAACCTTCGAGGTAAGTGTTTGATCTATCCTAGCTTGAGGGAATAGGAGTTGAGTATAATTGCTATTTGTTATGTGTTGTGTCCGACGTATAGGCATGGTGACGAGTATCTATACGTTGGGGGTCGAGCATGACCGTGAATCTTAAATGGATTAGATTTCGAAATTCTTATGTGATTCTATGAAAGAATTAATTACTGAGCCTTGGCACCGAATTATTATTTCTCTTGCCAATTATATATATTAAGAACTATGTTAAAAGTGAAATGGGAGCGGGTGGTACGCCTACCACATGATATGTAATGAAAATAGGAGCGAGTGGTACATCTACCACAGATTATATTAAAATGGGAGCGAGTAGTACGCCTACCACAGATTATATTGAAATGGGAGCGAGTGATACACCTACCACAACTTATATTGATTATTGTTATTGGCCATAGTTGCCGGTGATATATTGTACACTGTGTTATAATGAAATGGGAGCGAGTGGTACGCCTACCACAAGATATTAATTGAAATGGGAGCGGGTGGTATGCCTACCACAGATTAATTGAAATGGGAGCAGGTGGTACGCCTACCACAAGATATTAATTGAAATAGGAGTGGGTGGTTTCTCCTATCACAAGATATTAATTAAAATGGGAGCGGGTGGTACGCCAACTACAAGATATAAAATGAAGTGGGATCGGGTTGCACGCCTGCAACAAGATGAGTTGAACTTGAAAGTGGCTTTAATTCCTTCATTCTATTTCTGCTATTATATTTTGTTGTTATCCCAGAGCATGTTTTCCCTTCCCAAATTATTTAACATTGCTTCCTGTCATTCTTGTTGTATATATATATTTTGAACTGCACAGGTTTATGTGAGTTTCTGGTTCTAGCCTTGTCACTACTTCGCCGGGATAGGCCAGACACTTACCAGCACATGGGGTCGGTTGTACTGATTCTACACTCTGTGCTCTTTTGCGCAGATACAGTTTTGGACAGTAGCAATAGCAGTAGTGCAAGTGTTAGCATTCCGATCAGCGAGACACCGAAGTAGTCTTGCAGGCGTCCGCAGGACCCGGCGTCTCCTCTATCTTTATTTTCAGTCTGTTATCTCATGTATTCGAGACAAACAGTTTTATATTTCTTTCAAACGGTTGTATTTAGTATTCTTAGAAGTTCGTGAGTATTGTGACACTAGTTCTTGGGTAGTGAATTATGTCTGAATTTCTGTATCGCATCTAGTAACATTTACTAAGTCTTCCGCTAAATTAATTTATTCCGCTGTAATCATATTATTATTGCTAAGTGTTTTTAAAATGAGAATTTGTAAAAAATGGAAAGATAAGTAAGAGTTGGCTTACCTAGCTCCCACTAGTAGGCGCCATCACGACTTCCGATGGTGGAGAAATCCGGGTCGTGACAATATTTTTGAAAATAAAAGAAACATTCGTACTGCAGAACTTAATTAGAAAAATTAAGGCTAACATTTATATCCCAATGATTCATACCGGTTCTTTTCTGTGTTTTACATTTGTATTAAATTTCTTTTATTTTATTACTCAAATGCTTATTTCTTCTTTTATAGTAAATTATTTTTGTCAAAAACTTTTATGTATGATTTTAATAGTCCTAAAGATATATGGTAGAGTAATGAAAAGGTGCTTGATTAGTAAAGATCAATTCATACTATAAAAATTGCAACACTAATCATTTAGTCATATTTTGGTTCGTTAATGAACGCAAAGCACGTATAATTCTTATGAACACATTTAAACAAGAAGGGAGCGAATAACTACCCAAAAAAATATTTATGCCATTATTTTCTTCACAAACTTACAAGCTTGATTAGTTGACAATATTCGGTGGCGCCAGAAAGAAGTTTTTGTAGAGAAGATGTACTTCAACGATTATTTAGAGTATATTTGTTTTAACAGCTTCATTATCTTGTATATATAGCCTTGATCTATAGAGCGGTGACGTGCTACCTCTAATAGACCAAGGAATGTACTTGTCTTTTTTCCCTTTTCTGTATATCTTTTACTCTTATTTTCGCTGTATTTTCTCAATTGGAAGAATAATCTTATTCTATCTTATTTATTGAATTTTACTAAATATTAATGACTAATTGTTTAATTTCATTAGATATAAAAAATCCTTTGTATATTTCAATAATCTCATGTGATTATTCAAAATTTTATAAAAAATAATTTGGAATACACGTGCAACGCACGTGTCCAGAAACTAGTATTATAATAAGCATATAAAGAGATCTAAAATAAAGAAGAGAAGGAAAAACGAAACTTGAAAAATGAAGCAATAGCAGTATTATTTTACACTTACAAGTATCCAATTCTTTACTCCAAATCACTTGCTTCATCAAACACTTTAAAATTATTGTGAACAATTAATCTTCAAAATATCATGAACACTACCACTCTTCCTATTCTATACCTCGTAAGATTACCAGATACTCTAATACCTTCTAATATTTTACAGTTTAGGGTCGTATGAAGTAAGAGCCAATTCTTTCTCAAAATAGAAAAGTAATATAATACGACTCTACACATTGACTACCAAAAAATATAAATGGATATGCTCATGTCATATGTTCTTGGACCAAAAAAATTTCAGTGCAAATCATTATGCATTGCTCTCGAAAAAAACACAAACGACAACGTATTTATGACTTATACTAATAGAAAGATGTGTTGGTAGAATGGTTAGAATTATATAAAAAGTTCTGAAAATGTTACAACTGCAAAAATAACTGCACAACCGATAGATAATGGATCGATGTATTGATTATTTTATGCAAAATAAAAGAATCCAAATAATATAAGAAAAATGGATATTTGCGACTAAAGGATCTCAAAGGCTATTACTTCAGACAAGTTAGTACTTTAAGAACTTTGTTGTAACGACAAATGCTAATGCGTTTTTATGCACACATAACTTTTGCAACATTATAATGAATTCAATGTTTAAAATCTTAAAAGTTAACCTTATTAAATTTAAATTCTAGATCTGCCCCTATGCGCAATACTAAACTAATTAGATATCAACAAAGGTTTGGTAATTAAGTCACTACTGAAGCACGGGCTAATTAGCAGATTGCAAAACAATCAAATTTTGCTTCCATAATCGTGTAAAATCCATTAAAACTTATGCAAACAAACAGCAGTGATCCAAGTCTCCTAGACTTTTGTAATTTGTGTATTCTATAGAATGAAGTATCTGACAATTTAATGATTCAATGAAGTGAAACAAACACCTAAGACTGAATAATTCATGAACGGGACTGGATGACAAAATTATTTTTAAATTTATATCTTAAAATAAGCAACGGTTAATCTTTACTTTTTATTGCTTGATCTTTAATATATAATCAACCTTACATCTCTTCATGTTACGACCCGACCGGTCGTTTCGAGCCCTAACGCGTCGTTCAGCAGTCTAGTGTTGTGACTTGTTCGCGTGGTCGGAATTTAAATTCAGGAATATCGGAGTTAAATTTAAATGAAAATTCTCATTTGAGCAGCTTAAAGTTGAAAGAATGAACTAGGATTGGATCTTTGAGTAAACGGCCTCAGAATCGGGATCTGAAGGTTCCAGCAGGTTTGTATGATGATAGCAGACTTGGGCATATGCCAGATTGGGTTTTGGATTACCCGGAAGTGTTTTGGCGCCTATTGTAGAAGTTAGTATTTTAGAAGGAATTTCTTAAGTTTGGCTTGAAGTGCATTTCAGTGTTATCGATGTCTGTTTGGGATTCTGTGTCTGGGAATAGCTTTTTATGGGGATTCTGGAGTTGGGAGCACGATCGGAAGTGAATTCGGAGGTCCGTAGGTCATTTTGAAGTCATTTGGCCAAAGATAGAAATTTGAAGGTTTTAAGAAGTTGACCAGAGGTTGACTTTTTGATATCGGGGTCAGAATCCAATTCCAGAAGTTGGAGTGGGTCCGCAATGTCAAATATGACTGGTGTGAAAAATTTTAGTTCAATCGGACATGATTTGATAGGTTTAAACATCGGAAGTAGAAGTTGGAAAGTTCAAAGTTCATAAAGTTTGGATTGGAGGTCGATTGATGATTTTAGTGTTGTTTGATGTGATTTGAGGCCTCGATCAAGTCTGTAATGTGTTTTGGGATTGGTTGGTGTGATTGGTTGGGATCCCGGGGGCCTCGGGTGGATTCCGGGTGGCTAACAGATCAAATTTGGAAGTTGAAGAATAGCTGAAGGGATCTGGTTGCTGCTATTTCTGCTTCTGCGGAAATGGGACCGCAAAAGCGAGGAGGAAGCCGCAGAAGCGATTAAGCGTGAGGGAAGCCAGGACCGCAGAAGCGGCCCTTGATCCGCTGATGCAGAATCGCAGAAGCCGAGAGGGAGAAGCAGAAGCAGAATTGACCGAGGGCGTGGGGACCGCAGATGCGGTCAAGGTTCCGCAGAAGCGGGACCGCATCTGCGAAAGGCTGATCGCAGAAGCGAAATAGGGAGGTCCAGTGGAAGCTGCAGAAGCGGCTATTGATCCGCAAAAGCGGGATCGCGGAAGCGGAATTTTCTCCGCAGAAGCGGAAGTAGCCTGGAGGCAGAGGGTTGTTTTAAAAGTCGGATTTTGACCATTTCTCTCACATTTTTCATGGCTTGGGAGATTCTTGGAGGATTCATGAGAGGAGTTCATTCATCAATGTTAAGGTAAGCTAATCCTACCTATTATGAGTTAAATACATTGATTATATATGAATTTTAGCATGTAAATGGGTAGAAAATTGAGGGTTAGAGGCAGATCTAGAAAATTAGTGTTCTAGGACTTTGACCACGATTTTGAGTATGGAATTAAGAGAAAATTATATATTTGAGTTCGTGAGTTCATGGGTAAACTTTATCTTCGAGAAATTTTGGAATCCGGGCACGTGGGCCCTAGGGCATTTTTGTCAACTTTTCGTTCGGGGTTAAGAATTGTTATAAATTGGATTTTAAAGTATAATTGAGCATGTATTAATGGATTTATATAATCGTTGGCCAGTTTTGGAGCATTGTGCGTTGGAGCAAGTCTTCGGAAGAATGTAGAAATGTCGGTTATGAGTCTTCGGAGCAAGGTGAGTCTCCTTTCAAATCTTGTGAGGGGGAATTTACCACATAGGTGAGTTAAACTGGTTAAGTGCTCCTATTTGTGGGAGCTACGTACGCACGAGGTGACGAGATTCCGTGTGTAGCTATTATTATTCTATTGTCCGGGTAGTCTAGGACCCAAAAACATGTTATATTTGAATTAATTGTGAACCCATTGATGGTTTGAATTGCTTAGATCACATTAAATTAATAAATGGATTTCTAAAAAGACTTAAGCTTCGTTTTCTCAAATTATTAAAGAGAATTGGCCTTTTTTGGATAATTGCTCCATGTTGACTTCTTGACTGATTGTTTGTCTGTGTGTGTTTATTTTGGAACGGGCCGAACGCCTCGGCAGATTAATAGATGCATCTATAGGTGCGTCGTCGACCCTCGGCAAGTGCACATTTATTTCTGTTGGATTGGGCTGTCACCTCGATGTGATTTGCGCATGCTTGTGTTGCTGTCTGAACTTAATTATGTTATTATTGCCCTTTTGTGGCTGAAAAATATTTGGATTATATTTAAAGAGAAATTCTAGAAATTTTCCTGTGAAAGAATTACGTGTTTACTTGTTTCCTCTATTTGGATTAGAATCATGTTTATAAAATAAATCCATTGTTTAATATATACATATTAAGGATGAATTATTACTGGACCATTAGAGAGCGTCAAAGTTGACCATCTCATCTCTACCCCTTCGAGATTAGGCGGGATACTCACTGAGAACACGTTGATTACATACTCATACTATACTTCTGTGCATTTTTGTTGCACATGTATATATATACCTCTAGCAGCCTACTGGGCGTAGCAGCATGGATGACTCTGGGACTAGGTGAGCTGCGTTGTTCGAGATGACCCGCAGCTAGTGTAGTTCCCTCCAGTATTTTCTTATTATTATTTCCCGGTCCACTCTATCTCGGACATATGTTGTATTTTATTTTTCCATATCAATAGTTGCTCATGCACTTGTGACACCGGGTTTCTGGGATGGTTTGAAGTATTGTATTAAATGTTCAACATTTAAATTTGATTTGAAACTATATCCTTGAAAATTTCTTAATAATGAAGGAAAAATCCTGGATTTCAAAAGTGTTAAATTGAGATTTAATTAAGTATTTGAGTTGGCTGTCCTGACGGCGGTGTCCGGCACCACCACGACCCTTAGTAGATTTTGGGTCATGACAACATGGTATTAGAGCACTAGGTTCCCGTCGGTCTCACGAGTCATGAGCAAGTCTAGTAGAGTCTCGCAGATTGGTACGGAGACGTCTGTACTTATTGTCGGGAGGCTACATGGCTGTTAGGAGTACTTCCCTTCTTGATTTCCTTATCGTGCAGTTCAATTCCTTTGAGGCTTATGCCTTTGATTCCTTCCCACTCAATCTTACGCGACGCGAGCGCTTGTTAGAAATCGAGAATTTGAATAATTGAAGTGGCACTACAAATGTGGTGCGGGATGATTTTTTCCGGTATAGTTGATTGGACTATGGTAGTCGCATTATGGAGGGATATTCTATTGTTTCAGCTCAGTAACAGAACTTCTAAGAGCCTTGAGGCTAGGCACAGGTTGCCATGATACTTGTGAGCGATTATTCCGCAGTGTTATTGTAATGGTAGGGTGTTGCCCATGTGTCGGGGTAGTGAATACATTCTGTGCCTTCTCATAAACTGCTACTAAGCTTGATTCTTAATTGTACCTACAAGCTCGACATCATTAGGCACCACACTTTACCTCTTGAATTCACTAGGACCGTTACTGAGAGCCACCCGCTCTGACTTGGTCCCGAATATAATCAACTCCATGAATCTTCTAGCACATTAATACCCTCTCAACGAAGCAGCTGGCAGAACCACTCCCCTTTAAACCCGCTTCCATACAAGGCATAAATTCTGAATCTTTTCCCAAATTCGAACATGAGCCCATAAGGCTAACCATAGCACATCCTTAATAATTCCTCCGCTCAATTTACTACTTATGGTCTTTTCTCGTAGCTGAATTAATCCATCAATATGCTAATAACCAGAAATCATACAAGTAGTTAATCATACATCCCAATCATAAGCGGTGGGACTCTCCCACTTAGCTTGAAGCCATCATTTCACCATTCTTCAGTTCGCTCGACCTTTTAACCTTTTATTGACATAACGTCGCACCATAAGTTATCAAAATTTCTCGGAATCTTCCTGTACATCCCCATATTTCATATTCTGAGACATCATCCACATTCGCACGACCGATCTCTTTGTTGAACAACCAATATAATTCCTTGCAGAAGCTTCGCCAACCACACGACCGCTAATCTGCTCACGGGGAATAACCCACCTAGGGGAATCACCACCCGACATCTTCCTACACCGCTGCACAGGTTACATTCACTATGACACCAATAGCCCATCCTGAGTCCGAGCTCACATTCCAGCTGCACAAGTCCATTCGCCCTTTGCGGACATTAATTAAATATGAGGCAATATCCTTCCAAATTCTGGGTTATGCTGCACCTTCCTCCATTTCAAGCAGCTCCTTTCCGCCATATCAATCTTTTGCCGCATAATAGCCCATACTTCAAATCATACCCTCAGACTTCAATCACCAATCATTAAAATCCCCAATTCGATCCAAAATCTCCTTAGGGCGTGTAGTCTTCCTACTACCAAGCTCATATGCATACCCACCACTCTCCCACTTTGGCAGAACTCATCTCCTTAATCGGTCACTCGACCTTGCTCCTCATACTTGGCCTTCTAGAAATTTTAAGCACCGCCTGGCACTTCCCACATGTCCTTCCTCATACTTTGCTACTCAATTGTCGCCTTAATTAAAATCTATCTTTGTGGCACTTGAATCCACCATTGTTGCTAACTTTAAACCTTTCCAAAGGTCGTCTTTATCGAGCCGTCAACATTTAAAAATTCTAGTTCGATCTTGAACCACCGCATCATGCGATATCTGATATTTGTACCTCCAATATTATTTCACAATATTCTGCCATAAAGGCGGATTGTAGCAGATTATAACACCGACAAACTTAGTACGTTCAATCAGGACCACAATACCCTCTCATAAAAGAAACCTCAGCCACACTTGCAAATACCAAGCCTCATTACTTCCACCAGCCCACACCTGACCATCCTTAGTTCGATTGACTTTCCCCAGCCAGGAATAAAATACTGAATCCCTTGATTACACGCTGAGTAAACCTCCCTTCAGGATGTTTGACTTGTGGTGTAGCATTTGGGAGTTATGAAATAGTTCATGGGAATTGAGACAGCCTGGTCTCGTGATTCAAGGACACTCGGGGTGAGTATAAATGGAGTATGTAATGTGTTGAATGGAGTTAGTCTTATTTTTAAGGCAAGCAAGGAGGAATTGGAAGAAGGTAAGTTGATTAGCCATAGTTGAATTGGCATATTGGGGCCAGTGATCAGTTCGGTTCGCGAGATCAAGTTATGTGTATGATTTGTGGAGGTACGTGTGAGGCCTGTCGGCCGCCGTGATTGATGATTTATCGGGGGCATTCTTCTGTTATGGCTTGTTTAGTGGAAGCGGATTCCGGAAGGGCTATGGTGGCTTGGACCACTACTTGCAGATTTGCATAATATACGGTTATGGGAAATTACCTGTGTATTGCTATGATTCTCCTGAAGTGAGTTAAGTGCAAGGTTCTTATATGATGAAATGTGAAAATATTAATGAATTCGGAGTTATGATGAAAATCGTGTCCTATCGTATATTGGCACGTTAGGTGCAGTGAGAGGTATGGAAATGTGAAGTGAGGATCAAGGTTGCAGTTCGGTGTTGACAAGGATGTCACGGGCTCGGATGAGCAAGGAAGGAGTTGAATGATTAGAGTAAATTGGAATTATCCTCCGCGTCACCTGAGATCGATGTGTTGTGGAAGAGGTTTTGCATCCTGGTTAAGGATTTTGGATCGCTTTTCAGCGTTAGTGCGTCCGATGGCTTAGATATGCGGACCCGTTATTTATTTCAAAAGATTGTGGGAGCGTGTCCCATGAGAAAATTGTATAAGTGTGACATGTAGTTACTTGATTGGCTAAAGATTTAAACCAAGTATGAGAATTGTGGTAATATCATTAATTTGAGAATTTATGCCTGGAGGGCACTTTGTATATTGGGTTATGAACTGAGGAGGTTGCTCCGGTTATGATGGTTATTCTTACGTGATATGAGGCAAAAGGGGGTAACTACGGACCTTTGAAAGTTCATTGGCCAAGTTGGTGCAATCAGAAATCGGCTTGAGATCGGTGGATTGATTTATTTGTGAACATGGCTTTATATTAGGCCAATTGTGTTCGTTTCAGTGAGTGTTCCCTATGGTGGGACCGTCGAGGTGTTATTTTGTCATCAGCTATTCCAGGTAATGATGTATTGCGTCGTATGAGTTTTGAGATGGCTCAGTAAATTCTTATGTGCTGAGGTTCCGCGTGGCGATGATGTTATGTGAGCAGAATGGCTCTTGAGATTCAGATCTTGTATCGCACCTCAGTTGTGCTTGAGTTTTGTAGCCTATGGCTCTATGTGTTTTCTCAGGAATGGTATTATGCACTTAGCATGCTTGCGATCGAAATTCGATATTTTTATTGTAATGAGCAGATTTAGCTCGAAGTGCAATCTTCTTATGTGAGATTTATGTGTGGATCGGGTGGCACGCCGCCATGGGTATGTCATTTGGATCGGGTTGCATGCCGTAACAGTGTGATGTCGAGTTTGGTCCACTATGTGTTATTTTTTTTTGTGTTTCGCTTCCTATCTTCTAAGGAAAGTCCGTACTAGTGCAGGGGTTAGGTAATTCCTTCTAGAGTTCGATTTCTGTTTGTATTGTGTTCGGATTGGTGGCCTAGTGACACATTGTGGAGTCATATGAGACTTTTGATCGCATTCGGAGTGGCTTATTGCCTGAGCAATTCGTACTGGGTGAGACGAGATGATGGGATTTAGGATCAGTGCAATCTGATTATATGAAGTATATTAAGGAGCGAAGATCATTATTTGGTTCAGAATGTGGTAATGTTTATTGTCAGAAGTATGGATTCGATGAGTGGTTGACTCGGCAGTTGATTACGAATTTTGGCATCTCATCCGTCTTGGCGGTATTGTAATAGTGAGAGTAAGACCTATGTAGGTCATGAGGTGCAATGGGAGCATCGGATTCATGGAATTTTGATTAATTCAAACAGAAGTGTTATTGTGGTCCTATGAGTAAAGTGATGCAAAGTGTGAATTCGGCAGAGTTATGCAGTCATGTTTGAGTACAGCGTATAGTAATTGATACGGTGATCGGATGTTGGAAACAGGCTTGGCATAGAATTTCGGATGTTGGAATTAGGCTCTAAGGCTTATTTTCTTGAATAAAGGGGAGTATCTTCAGAACTTATCGAGCTAATGTGCTCAACTAAGTTGTGGTAGCACGGGAAGGTGCATGAGGTGTTAAATAGTGATTTCAGACTACTCTAGTGTAGTTCTCAACACGTTCGAGGGCGAACGTATGTTTAAGTGGGAGAGAATGTAATGACCCAACCGGTAATTTCGAGCCCTAGCACGGCGTTCAGCAGTCTAAGGCCATGAGCAGCTTCATTTCAAGTATTGTGACTTGTTCGCATGGTCGGAATTTAAATTCAGGAATATCGGAGTTAAATTTAAATGAAAATTCTCATTTGAGCAGCTTAAAGTTGAAAGAATGAACTAGGATTGGATCTTTGAGTAAACGGCCATGGAGGGATCTGAAGGTTCTAGCAGGTTCGTATGATGATATCGGACTTGGGCGTATGCCCGGATTGGGTTTTGGATAACTCGGGAGCATTTTGGCACCTATTGTGGAAGTTAGCATTTTAGAAGGAATTTCTTAAGTTTGGCTTGAAGTGCATTTCAGTGTTATCGATGTCCGTTTGGGATTATGTGTCCGGGAATAGCTCCGTATGGTGATTCTGGAGTTGGGAGCGCGATCGGAAGTGAATTCGGAGGTCCGTAGGTCATTTTGAAGCCATTTGGCCAAAGATAGAAATTTGAAGGTTTTAGGAAGTTGACCGGAGGTTGACTTTTTGATATCGGGGTCAGAATCGAAATCCGAAAGTTGGAGTGGGTCCGCAATGTCAAATATGACTCGTGTGCAAAATTTGAGATCAATCGGACATGATTTGATAGGTTTAAACATTGGAAGTAGAAGTTGGAAAGTTCAAAGTTCATAAAGCTTATATTGGAGGTAGATTGATGGTTTTAGCACTGTTTGATGTGATTTGAGGCCTCGAGCAAGTTCGTAATGTGTTTTGGGACTGGTTGGTGTGATTGGTTGGGGTCCCGGGGGCCCCGGGTGGATTCCGGGTGGCTAACGGATCAAATTTGGAAGTTGAAGAATAGATGAAGGGATCTGGTTGCTGGTATTTTTGCTTCTGCGGAAATGGGACCGCAGAAGCGGTTGAGTGTGAGGGCAGACCGGAATGTAGAAGCGGCCCTTGATCCGCTGATGCGAAACCGCAGAAGCCGAAAGGGAGACGCAGAAGCGGAATTAACCAAGGACGTGGATTCCGCAGAAGCGGGACCGCATCTGCGGAAGGCTGATCGCAGAAGCGAAATGGGGAGGTCCAATGGAAGCCGCAGAAGCGGCTATTGATCCGCAAAAGCGGGATCGCGGAAGCGGGATTTTCTCCGCAGAAGCGGAAGTAGCCTGGAGGCAGAGGGTTGTTTTAAAAGTCGGATTTTGGCCATTTCTCTCACATTTTCGTGGCTTGGGCGATTCATGGAGGATTCAAGAGAGGAGTTCATTCATCAATGACAAGGTAAGCTAATCCTACCTATTATGAGTTAAATACATTGATTATATACGGATTTTAGCATGTAAATGGGTAGAAAATTGAGGGTTAGAGGAAGACCTAGAAAATTAGTGTTCTTGGACTTTGACCACGATTTTGAGTATGGAATCAAGAGAAAATTATATATTTGAGTTCGTGAGTTCATGGGTAAACTTTATCTTCGAGAAATTTTGAAATCCGGGCACGTGGGCCCGAGGGCATTTTTGTCAACTTTTCGTTCGGGGTTAAGAATTTTTATAAATTGGGTTGTAAAGTATAATTGAGCATGTATTAATGGATTTATATAATCGTTGGCTAGTTTTGGAGCATTGTGCGTTGGTGAAAGTCTTCGGAAGAATGTAGAAATGCCAGTTATGAGTCTTCGGAGCAAGGTGAGTCTCCTTTCTAATCTTGTGAGGGGGAATTTACCCCATAGGTGAGTTAAACTGGTTAAGGCTCCTATTTATGGGGGCTACGTACGCACAAGCTGATGAGAGTCCGTGCGTAGCTACTATTATGCTATTGTCCGGGTAGTCTAGGACCCAAAAGCATGTTATATTTAAATTAATTGTGAACCCATTGATGGTTTGAATTGCTTAGATCACATTAAATTAATAAATGGATTTCTAGAAAGACTTAAGCTTCGTTTTCTCAAATTATTAAAGAGAATTGGCCTTTCTTGGATAATTGCTCCATGTTGACTTCTTGACTGATTGTTTGTCTGTGTGTGTTTATTTTGGAACGGGCCGAACGCCTCGGAATATTAATAGATGCATCTATAGGCGCGCCGTCGACCCTCGACAAGTGCACATTTATTTCTGTTGGATCGGATCGTCGCCTCGGTGTGATTTGTGCATGCTTGTGTTGCTGCCTGAACTTAATTAAGTTATTATTGCCCTTTTGTGGCTGAAAAATATTTATTATATTTAAAGAGAAATTCTAGAAATTTTCCTATGAAAGAATTACGTGTTTACTTGTTTCCTCTATTTGGATTAGAATCATGTTTATAAAATAAATCCACTGTTTAATATATACATATTAAGAATGAATCATTATTGGACCATTAGAGAGCGTCAAAGTTGACCATCTCGTCTCTACCCCTTCGGGATTAGGTGGGATACTCACTGAGTACACGTTGATTACGTACTCATACTACACTTCTGTGTATTTTTGTTGCACAGGTATATATATATATACCTCTAGAAGCCTACTGGGCGTAGCAATATGGATGACTCTGGGACTAGGTAAGCTGCGTTGTTCGAGACGACCCGCAGCTAGTGTAGTTCCCTCCAGTATTTTTTTATTATTATTTCCCTGTCCACTGTATCTCGGACATATGTTGTATTTTATTTTTCCATATCGATAGTTGTTCATGCATTTGTGACATCGGGTTTCTGGGATGGTTTGAAGTATTGTATTAACTGTTCAACATTCAAATTTGATTTGAAACTATATCTTTGAAAATTTCTTAATCATGAAGGAAAAATCCTGAAATTCAAAAGTGTTAAAATGAGATTTAATTAAGTATTTGAGTTGGCTGGCCTGACGGCGGTGTCCGGCGCCACCACGACCCTCAGTGAATTTTGGGTCGTGACACTTCAGTTGCTGACTGATCAAATATTCTTCGTTGTTGAAGTATGGACTCAATGTATAAATTAAAAGAAAATGGATAAAATATTTACCAGGGCATAATTATATTTTTTTCAATTGATTAAGCTTCAATTGACCTTTGTAAGCAATAGTCCTGCATTAAGCATATAAAATTTCAATAATTAGCCACAACACTGCAACAGAGAGCAGTATATTCCAAGTCGGAGGAACAAAGCATGAATAAAGTACTGTATAATTTCAATATGAAGAGGTAAGAGGAGATGAAGAGAAAGATATTATTTTTTGGTAACGAAGAGGAAAATAGTTGCAAACACCTATGGTTTGGCTTCATCCCTCTTGCCTTACCTTCAAGAGGATGAGATCCAACATTATTGATTTTAACACCATGAAGCCCAAAGTGAAACGCATCGTTCCTCATTCTCTTAATTTCTTGTTGATAACTTTTGAGTTTGGTGACCAATATATTCAAAACTCGTAGCGTCGATATTTTATATTTGCTACAATCGTTAGCCTCAGTAATTCCCACACGTAGTTCAAAAGATGATAAAAATACATATCTCCCCAAAGCTAAACTATAATATGATCAAAATGCCATAAAAGTTCACACGCAACTCCAACAGAATGTTATATCAGCATGGTCAAATAACTTTGTGCTCCTTGAAAAAGAAATGTAGATTTTAAGAATAAGTTTTCGTAAGTAATTTAGTATAAAATTAATAGTAAAAAGAACGTTTGTATAAATCCACTTTACTAAATGTAGTTCCGGATGCTTGAGCTCTAAGATACTAAAATTAAACCTGCAAAAGTCTTCAATTAAAAAATGCTAGCAATCTACAAAAGTATCATTAACAAAAAAAGGGAAAAGGCAGTTACATTTAGTTTACTTGTTCATAGAGAAGCATATGTTATGGCAGCGTCGAAGTCCATTTCACAATTATTTTTTTTAATTTTTACTCTATATCAAAGAAGAACCAAATTTGAAATATTAGAGATTAGCTTGGCCTAATTGCTGATTAGATTTTGGCATATCACAAAAAAAGAAGAGAAAAGCTAGACGTGTCAATGAAATGAATTTTTACTTATAATCATAGTGAACTGCACTGTGAGTCGAAATATAATTTTAAAGCTATGATTGTTCCTAAAGGTTAGTTTTAAGATATGCATTCGCGAGAAGAACTCTATTTAAAACATGTTTTACATTATGTACTTATTCAGATATTATTTGACAAATGAGTCGTCATATCATCAAACAACTTGGGTGCATAGTCTACCTCAATGATTATTATTAAAACTACTCAATAAATACATGATAAAAATAAAGAGGGAGAGAAAGTAGAGAACTTAACTGAAAAAATAGGTACATCTCTGTTCATATTCAGCTTTCTCTTCAGAAGAGAAGAGATTGTCACACAAGCAGTCATGCAGATCACTTCATCCTCATCTTTCCTTGTTCGTCCTTTTGGAACTGGATCTATAGATAAAGTTATTCTTAAAGGAACAAATAACAATAAAGCACAAATTAAGAGACCTAATCTTACAGCAATAATTTTGATACCTTGTGTTTGGCTCAAAAGCTAAGAATATACTTTGTAAGCTAGAAAACAATCAAAAATATGAAAGGGTAAATCGTAATCAAATATAATATACCCAGAGATGTAAGAATGATGTTATTGTTGTAGATCTAATATTGTAAGATGATATTATGAACTCAAGAGAAGATGTTCGTTAGAGATAGAGATAGAGAGAGAGTAGGAGAAAATGAGAGAGTTGTATATTCAAGAATAACACCAATGCCTTATTACAATGGGAAGATCCTCTTTATATAGGGAAAGGCCTTCCTTGGAATAATAATTAAAAAAATACAAAAAGTGGTCGACGTCCTCCTAGCGAGGACGTCGAGTTCTGACTGACGTCGCTTTCATCCTTACGTCCGAGTTGTACCCTTCGGCATAGAGACGTATACTTACTGGGCGTACCCTTCAACGTAGAGATGTATAGGGCCAAATTTGACCTCATACAGCTAGTCCCTCCGCTCGTTGGAGGCGTATCCAGTAGACGTCTTCAATGGGCGGAAATGCAGACCTCTTCTTTAGAAAGTTTTGACCTTATTATGGGGGAGATGACGTGAGTGAGGGGAAATATATGGTATCGTTAAGACGTCGACGTGTGGCCCCCTTTTTGAAATGACGTCATTGTCTACATGCATCATAATTATACTTGCTCCTGAGGCGGTTCAGGGGCTGATGTGATGTTTTGGTTTCCCCCGCCCGTTTTGAATCATGCCTCTTTGATTTCCGTGCATCCTAACCCTATAAATATGGGGAAGGTTCAATCTATTTTATCTTTCGAACGTTTGAACTTTTTCTGCTTCCTATTTCATCTTTCTCTCCAGTAACTGCTATGTCGTTCGAGGCCCTTCCATTTCCTTTGAAACCACACTTTTTATCGTTAGAGCTTTGTTTCTCATAGAAAGTATCATGACAAAACGTGGACAAAGTAGTAAAAAGGCCAAGGGTAATACCCCATCTAGGGTTCCACCATCTTCCGGTGGTGAAGGGGAAAAGGCAGAGAAGGCCCTTGTTCCTCTTAGTATAGACAACATCCTCGCGAAGGAGATACATGTTCGTAGGGATTTTCGAACAAGGAACCCATCCCTTCCCTGGGATCACAACGAGTTATTAAAATCCAACATGGATGAACTTTGAGAAACGTACCATATTCCGGGCCACGTGGAGATGGTGCCGGCCAGGGCGAACTATGCCAATGTGCATCAGCCTGGGTACTGCACATTCTATGAGTACCCATTCTTGATCAGTTACAGTCTCCCAATTTACCCCCTGATGGAGGAGCTTTGTCGTTTTTACAATGTGTGCCCGGCTCAGCTTACTCCCTACACTTTGAAGGTGTGCCGTATTATGACCACCTAGGCGGCCAGGGCTGAGTGCAGCGTCTTGGTCCACCACCTCTTATAGTTATTCAGCCCCGATTACCTGAGAGGTACCATGTTGTAGCTGAAAAGTCGTGGCATAAGGGGCTTGGTTGTTAAAGCCGACGACAAAACTAACCTCTGCTTTTGGCATAAATTCTTCTACATCAGGACGGAGCACCTGGTGTCGAATCCCGAAGGGTTCCCGGAAAGATGGAATCCCGAACGTAAGTATTTTTACTTGTAGAATTTTAGGACTGTTTGCGATTTTTTACTTGTAGAATTTTAGGACTGTTTGCGATTTTGACGTACGGCCATTGTGATTTCTTTTCTTCTCCCCCCCCCCCTTTTGCAGCGAGGGCTTCTCCACCTCGGTTCATAGAAAATATTAGGTCGTGGGTGGAGAGAATGATTCCGTATGCGGAGGAATGCCGCACCTGGGCTGTGTTTCATGAACGATACGGCCCGCCAGGTAACTCTTTGATTATGGTTTGGGGGTTTCCTTAGGTTTCGTTACCTAACTTATTCGTGTTAGCAAGTCGGAGTGCCCCCATGAAGAAGAAGAAGAAGAGTGTCGTTACCTCGCCTGGGGCGAGGACTGACTCTGAAGACGAATACATACCTTGTGGCTCGCCCAGTGACGGCATTCCGGAGGTTCCTCAACCTGAGGTTGCACCCGTGGCTGCATCCACAAGTGAAGAAACTCCTTCACCGCCATCCCCATGGCATATGGAGGAGACTTCCGAGGGCGAGGAGCCACCGGAAAGGAAAAGACGCCAGTTGATGACTGGCAAGGGTATAGCCATAGAAGATGGGGGGCGAGTGAGCCCCGTCGGGAGTCAAGTCCAATTTTTATGGCCGATGCCATCTGTTCTGGGAGGTCGGCTTCCCAAGGGAGGGTAGTTCCTGATGCCACTCCAGCACATGTTCCGGAGGGTGGCTCGTCGGCTACCGCTGAAGAAGCAGGTGATGGTGAGAGGGTGGACCCTGAGGTCGCCCCCGCGGATGTAGATGCACTAACGAGAGGTCCAGCCCGCGTGGGGATGACGGCGGGTGGATCTAACCACCGAATTCTGATTCCAGGTGGGTATAACTTGCTGTAACACAGCGAGCAGGCCGCAGTGGATATGACCCTGCTATGTGCGACCGCTGAGCGCGAGATGTTAAAAGGTGTTAGCGATGGGGATTTATCTCGGAGGGTTGCTGGCGCGGCCTTGTAGGTATATTTCAATTTTCTTCATGTATCGTAAAGTGAACTTTGGTGCATACTGACTTGCCTTTTCACTTTTTCCTCTTCTTTAGACTCTCATTTTGGAGATAGAGAGGGGTCGGCGAGCGCAAAGGAAGGCCGCCACCTTTAACAAGGTGGTAAAGAAATATCGGCGATGCCGTGCCAAGCATCAAGCGCAGGCAGACCTACTCTAACAGGACCCGCAATTTTAGGTTTTTTGTGAGGGCTTGGAGCAGTCGGAGGCCCAGTTGAAGTGAAGGGTAGTTGAACTGGAGCAAGTTGATGACCAGCTGATGGCCGCTTTGGCTTGAAATATTGAACTGGAGACTCTTCTCCAGTCAAAGGAAGATGAACTGGAGGTTGGCCGTGGGGTAGCGGCGGAAGCTGCTGATTTGCGAGCCAAGGTCGCTGCCCTGACCGCCGAGCTTAATGCCAAGGCGGCTGAAGTTGAGGCACTTAAGTAGACTATTGCGTCCAGGCCTGATAAGGGTGTGCATGGCGAGGCACGGGAGATGTGGGTGTACGCCGAAGCTAAGCTTGTCGTGTTCGAGGAATTCTTAGTTGCGGGCCGAGTTACTGAGGTGGAGGTTCAGGATCAGCGGTGTATAGCTCAGGTCGCCTGTGAAGCTTGTGGGTATAGTTCCGATTCCCCAGACCGGGCGGGCTATACTTCCAAAGAGATTAATCGTCTAGGCTCCGGGTCCTGGATCTCAGCAACTTATCCGGCGGGGGGGTGGTGAACGGGATGGCGGAGCACCTTAGGACTTGTACTCACTTTGTTTTGTTGTTTTTGGAGATGTAAATGGGTCCTGTTGTACATGTATTTTTTGATGATAATGGAAGTTATACTTTTGTTGTTACTCTCTTCTTTTTGTATCTTTTATTTTTGGTATCTCGTCTTCGCAAAGTGGATGCTTTCTTGTTTGTAAGGTTCTTTAGTGTGCTTCCCGAACGTTGCTTGTGTTATCCGCCGATAGGAATCAGATTTAATTAATAGTGGCGTTGCTTCGTCTGCTACTTATGTGCCTTGCGCCATAATCAAACAGGGTTGGCGACCGTTGACGACGGCGGCCTTAGCCATAATATTGTCGATGGCCTTAGCCATGTATGTAACTTTAACTGTCGTCGAATGGCTCATTTTGTCGTAGTCGAACTAGATCGACTTACTGACGATGATGGTTTTAGCCTTTTGTATGTTTAGGGGCGGCCTTGGCCGTATACGTAACTTCGACTGCTGTCGAGATACTTCATTTGTCGTAGTCGAGCTGGGTCGACTTATTGACGATGGTGGCCTTAGCCATTTACACGTTAGAGATAGCCTTGGCCATGTACGTGACTTCGACTGTCATCGAGTTACTTTGTTTGTCGTAGTCGAGTTGGGTCGGGTTATTGACGACGATGGCCTTAGCCATTTACACGTTGGAGATGGCCTTGGCCATGTACGTGACTTTGACTGTCATCGAGTTACTTCGTTTGTCGTAGTCGAGCTGGGTCGACTTATTGACGATGGTGGCCTTAGCCATTTACACGTTGTAGATGGTCTTGGCCATGTACGTGACTTCGACTGTCATCGAGTTACTTCGTTTGTCGTAGTCGAGCTGGGTCGACTTATTGACGAAGGTGGCCTTAGCCATTTACACATTAGAGATGGCCTTGGCCATATACGTGACTTCGACTGTCGTCGAGTTACTTCATTTGTCGTAGTCGAGCTGGGTCGACTTATTGACGACGGTGGCCTTAGCCATTTACATGTTGGAGATGGCCTTAGCCGTTCATACATTGGAGATGGTCTCAGCCGTTCATATATTGGAGATGGTCGTAGTCGTTCATATATTGGAGATGGCCTTAGCCGTTCATACATTGGAGATGGCCGTAGTCGTTCATACATTGGAGATGGCCTTAGCCGTTCATACATTGGAGATGGCCGTAGCCGTTCATACATTGGAGATGGTCGTAGTCGTTCATATATTGGAGATGGCCTTAGCCGTTCATACATTGTAGATGGCCGTAGCCGTTCATACATTGGAGATGGCCTTAGCCGTTCATACATTAGAGATGGCCGTAGCCGTTCATAAATTGGAGATCATACTAGTCCAGTCCCTTTGTCATGCCAGTCAGGAGGGCGTATGGAGTAGCTGGTGTGATAAACTTGTTTCGTAAATATCCCCAGGTGTCTCCTCTACCGCCTCGTTAAAAACCTCCCCGAGAAAACCCAATTGGGACAAAACTCGGGTAAGGGAAAAAGAGTGCGACTCGGGAGGCGCCTTTCAGAAATGGAAATATTTGAGGTGGGCGATGTTCCAATTATTTTGGAGCGTTTTTCCTTCCATTGTCTCTAATTTAAATGCCCCTTTATTTGCTGCTGCTGTGATTTTGTATGGTCCGTCCCAGTCCTTCGCTTGGGTCTTTTGACGCCAACGTTTTGTCTTTGAGGACGTAGTCACCCACTTTGAGTGGTCGTATTTTGGCCCTCTTGTTGTAGTACCTTTCGACTTGTTGTTTCTGGTCCACCATTCTTATGTGGGCCATTTCTCTTCTTTCCTAGGCCTCATCAAGGTCTTGAAGTCTGTTCATGTCGTTCTCTACTCCGCTTGTATGCGAATACCTCAAGCTTGGTTCGCCGACTTTGACCGGTATGATCGCGTCGGTTCCGTAGACTAGTGAGTATGGTGTTTCGCCTCTAGAGGATTTGGGCATGGTCCGGTATGCCCATAGCACTTTCGGTAGTAGCTCAGGCCATAGCCCTTTGGCGTCCTCGAGCTTCTTCTTCAGTATGTTTAGTATTGTTTTGTTGGACGACTCTGCTTGGTCGTTGGCGGAGGAGTGGTATGGCGTGGAGAGTATTCGCTTAATATGCCATTTGTCAAAGAACTCTGTTATCTTCTGGCCGATGAACTGTTGTCCATTGTCGCAGGTGATTTCTTTAGGGATGCCGAAGCGGCAGATGATTTTTTTCCATATGAAAGCGATGACTTCTTATTTGCGTATTTGGGCGTACGCACCTGCTTCCACCCACTTGGAAAAATAGTCAATTAAAACTAATAGAAATCGTACCTTTCCTCATCCTGCTGGTAGCGGACCGACTATGTCCATTCCCCATTTGATGAAAGGCCATGGGGAAGTGACTGAGTGGAGAGGCTCTCCTGGTTGGTGTATCATGGGGGCGTACTTTTGGCATTGTTCGCATCGGCGGACATATTCCGCCGCGTCTTTTTTCATAGTTGGCCAATAGTAGCCGACCCGTATTAAGTAGCATACGAGGGCGTAGTTGCCTGTGTGGGCGCCGCAATGACCTTCGTGTACTTCTTCGAGTACTAGCGTCATTTGGTGCGGCCCTAGGCACTTGGCCAGGGGTCCGCCAAAAGTCCTTTTGTAGAGCTCATGGTTTATCAGGCAATACCAGGCGCCCTGTACGCGGAGCTTCTTGGCTTTTTTTTTTGTTAGGTGGGAGAGTTCCATCCTGCAAAACTCAAATTTAAGGAGAGTACCTCAGTATGATCAATGGCTGAATGAAGGAGGGTGACCACACTTTTTTGTCGAAGTTTTTAGTGGTTGCGGCCAGTTTTGCTAGGCCATCTGCCTCAGCATTCCGCGCCCTCAGAACCTGTTCAAAGCGGCACTCGTCGAGCTCAGTCATTAATATGTGGATTTCTGACTAGTACTTTTGGAATCTCTACTCCTTGATTTGGTAAGTCCCAGTGACCTGGTTCACCACGAGTTGGGAGTCGCAATGGAGAACGAGTCATCGAGCTCCATACTTGATGGCTAGTTTTATACCTGCAATAACAGCCTCATACTCGGCCTCGTTGTTAGTCATCTCGGGGCATCGTATGGACTGATGAATTATTTTGCCCGTGGGGACCTCGAGAACGAGTCCCAGTCCCGATCCTGAGGCATTAGCGGCACCGTCAGTGTAAAGAGACCATAGGTCGGTGTTGGAGGGGGCACGATGTGCCTCTTATTCCGCCTCTGGCAGTATCTCTGCGCTGAAGTCGGCTACGAAGTCGGCGAGTACTTGCGACTTGATGGCGATTCTCGGGAGATACGAGATATCGTGCTCGATGAGCTCTATGGCCCATCTGGCGAGCCTGCCTGATAACTCAGGCTTATGTAGGATGCTTCTCAAGGGGAAGGTTGTCACTACTTTTATGGGGTGGCATTGAAAATAGGGTCTGAGCTTCCGTGAAGCTACGACCAATGCCAGAGCTAATTTTTTAAGGTGTGGATACCGTGTTTCGGCGTCCACTAAGGTTTTGCTAATATAGTAAATAGGGGATTGCGTACCTTTGGTCTTGCGAACCAATACTACATTGACGGCGACCTCGGATACGGCCAAATACACCAGCAGGGGCTCGCCCAGATTTGCTTTGGCCAGCAGTGGTGGAAAAGATAGGCACGCCTTCAGTTTTCTCAAGGCTTCGACACATTCCTCATTCCACTGTAAACCACTGTCCTTTCTCAGTACGTTGAAAAATTTGTGGCATCTGTCGGAGGATCGCGAGATGAATCTAGATAGGGCGACTATTCACCCTGTCAGCTTTTGCACCTGTTTTTGTTGTTCAGCATTTCAGGTATTGCGTCTATCACCTTGATCTGATCTGGGTTGACCTCGATACCTCGTTGTGATACGAGAAATCCTAAGAATTTCCCTGAGGCTACACCGAAGGCGCATTTCTCGGGGTTCAGTTTCATCCCGTACCTCCTCAATATTTTGAAGGCTTCTTTCAGGTGGTCGATATGATCCTCTTTTCTTGTCAACTTCACCAGCATATCGTCGATATAAACTTCCATAGTCTTACCGAGCTGTTCTTTGAACATCTTGGTGACCAGTCTCTGGTACATAGCTCCTGCATTTTTGAGCCCGAATGGCATTACCTTGTAGCAGTAAGTCCCTTGATGGGTGATGAAAGTCGTCTTCTCCTGATCCTCTTCGGCCATCATGATTTGATTGTAGCCGGAGTAGGCATCTAGGAAGCTCAACAGCTCATGTCCTGCGGTGGCGTCGATCAATTGGTCGATGTGAGGTAGTGGAAATGAATCCTCCGGGCACGCTTTGTTCAGATCGGTGAAATCTACGCATATTCTCCATTTCCCATTTTTCATTTTGACCATGACGACGTTGGCGACCCATTAGGGGTACTTTGATTCCCTGATGGATCCGTTGGCAAGTAGTTTGTCTACTTCCTCGCTGACTGCTTCATTGATTGCGGCATTGAATTTCTTTCTTATTTGCCGCACGGGCGGATGTAATGGATCGATGTTCAGCTTGTGGGTGGCGATGTCTCGTGGAATCCCCAGCATATCTGAATGGGAGAAAGCAACTAGATCTGCATGGTTAGTTAGGAATTCACGATACTTACTTAGGTTGGCGAGGCCGTGGCCGAAGTAGGCTTTCTTTGCTGGGTCGGTGTCGTCCAATTGGACTAGGTCGAGATCTTCGACCGTTGCTTTACAGGCTTCCACGACATCGGGATCTCTAATGGCGTCCGCTATTGGATCGACTTTAGTCCCCGACAAGGCTAATTGCTATGCCTCCGCACTCGCCCACTTCAGTTGTTGGGTGTGGGCGCAATCTTGAGCTATTTTGTAGCATTCCTGGGCGGTGCGTGGCTCTCCCCTAATGCTGAATACTCCCCATGGTGTAGGGAATTTGATCACTTGGTAAAGTCTTGAAGGAACTGCTCGCATGGCGTGTATCCACGGGCGTCCTATGATGACGTTGTACGTTGTTTCTTGGTTCATCACGTGAAAAGTTGTTTCCAGCGTGACTCCTCCCGCAAAGACGGGCAGTGTTATTTCTTCGGATGTCTGTTCCACTGCATTGTTGAAACCAATTAGTGTTATGCAGCACGGTATTACCCTATCCTCGAGTCCCATTTGTGCAAGGACCCTTGGGTGGATAATACATGTGCCACTTCCATCGTCAATCATGACTCTTTTAACATCCGTATCAGCGATATGCAAAGTAATAACTAAAGCATCATAGTAAGGGAAAGACAAACTGTCGGCACCAGACTTATCGAAGGTGATACTATCTTCGAAGTCGTCATACCGTTCATGGGCAATGGTCCGCTTCAGTCAATGTGTGTTGGCAAATTTGACGTGATTGATCACTGAGTCGTCACCGCCTCCGACGATCATGTTTATCATTCGTGTTGGGGAAGGCGGCTTTGGCGGCCCGCGGGGTTGTTCCCGTCCGTGTGCAAAATTGATTTTCCCTTTGTCGCTGAGAAATTCCATCAGGTATCCCTGGTTCAGCATTCTGACCACTTCTTGCCGTAAGCCTATGCAGTCTTCGGTTTTGTGTCCCTGTTCTTGATGGAACTCACATAGGACGTTTGATTTCCTTGTGGCAAGGTCCGATTTCATCTTCTGCGGCCATTGCACCTTGGTGCCTAGCTTCTCCTGTGCGTATACTATTTCTGAAGGAGACACGCAAAAGTTATGTGCGGATAATAAGGGAGGCGTACCTCTTTCTCTTTGGAGTGGGGCGATGTGTCGTTATAACACGTCCGTATGTTTGGGTGGCGGATGGGAGGATCTGGTGTATGGCTGATGTCGGTCTCTGTTGGAGCGTGGGACTTGTTCTCGCCGTCCTTCGTTGCGTCGATCTCTCCTTGTTTCTGAGTGTATCGCCGTTAGCCGTTGAGTTGGCCTATTGAGATCATCCTCGTCCGCTCGTACCTCGGCGCAATAGGCGTTGTGGATTTCCTCCCATGTGGTAGGGGGATATTTCATGAGGCGACTCAGCAGCTTCTTGGTCGCCCTCGAACCGTCCCTGCTTAGCCCGTTCTGGAAAGCGGCGACCGCCATACCTTCCGATACATTTGGCAGACTCATCCTTACCCTGTTAAACCTGGCTAGGAAGTCCCTGAGCCCTTCTCCTGTGGTTTGTCTGACGGCGAAGATGTCGTTGACCCTTGCTTCCGCTTTCTTCGCACCCGCATGGGCGGTGACGAACTTATCCGCCATTTCCTCGAATGTTGATATTGCCTTAGCTGGTAACTGAGAGTACCATGTCAAGGCCCCTCCTATCAACATCTCGCCAAACTTCTTCAGCAGCACCGATGGTACCTATTTTTTTGATAGGTTGTTGCCCTTCACATCAGTGACGTAATGGATCAGATGGTCCTCGGGATCGGTGGTTCTGTTGTACACCCTCAAGTAGGGAGGCATCTTGAAGGTCTTCGGGATAGAGTAAGGGGCAACTTATTCAGTGTATGGTTGTTCTACGAACCTTCCCACGTCGCGTTTTGGTAGCAACTTGGGAGCTCCGGGGATCTTGTCGACCCTCTCCTGGTGTTCCTTCATTTGATCGCGGAGTGGCTTGTTTTCATTTTCCATTTCTTCCATCTTCTTTAGGATAGCTGTTAGCGTACCATCGCTGATCTGTGCCTCGATGGGTTGGTTATTTACTTGTGTAACCTCAGGTTC